>JAPKLW010001602.1:59350-119164 GCA_026898455.1 Plectranthus barbatus
TATTTAGCCTAATAAAAATGTTTAGCTCAAAATATTTTAAAAATTAAAATATCAAGATTTATTAAGATCAAATAATTAGATATTAAGATTTCACTATCTTAAGATTTCTCTAGATATCAATTAAGATAGTGAAATTTATATTATTCCTAGTATAAGACGCCAACCAAAACGTTAGTCACTCTTCTAAATACAAAGCGACTACACTATCTTCACTTTTTTCATTGTTGATCTAGTTCTCTTCTCTCTTTTTTTGAATTTTCAATATCATACAAGTGAGTTTTAGTAAATAGCAACTAACAAACAAGTTGATTGGGTAGTCCTTCATATTTTCTTAAACAAATAGTCTATGCCAATTATTTAAGGGAAGGTCTTGGGTTAGGCAGGCCTAAACGATTTAGGCGAGTTTTATCCATTAACCCAAACCCAAACCCATATAATATACCCTAATTGGGCTTAATAAACTCTATTTGGGATGGGTCAACCCATTTGGGTAGGATAAAACCCGCCTACGCCGTTTAGGCCCGTCTAACGCAAGTTTTTGCCGTTATTTTGTGATCATAATGTTGTGCAATATTTTTTTTGAAATCATATTAGATTTTCTTTCTGCATTTACGTGATTTTATTTATTTTGTATTATTCATATTAATATTATGTTAATCGTTCTTTTTGAGTGAGTAAACATTTATCTTGTTCTCGAAAAGAAAAACAAGGAAAATAGATTATGAAAAAATCTAACCAACTTTGCTTCAAAAAATGCTATGAGAAATAATTTTTTTAACAATGACTGTGCATTTAGTTTATATGATATTGTTTATTTTTTAGATTTTATTTGATGTCTATTTAAAAATAAAGTAAAATCCATAAGATGATTGTGAAATCGTGAATGACTCGAATTTTTATGTTATAACAGATTTTTGAATAAATTTTATATTATGTTATGACCCAAAAATGAACAAGCCCATTTTGGAGTCCATCAAAGAAGAAAGCCCAAAGAAGAAGCACAAAAATACAAAATAAATATTCTAAGGCAAGCTGTTCAACCAAACACAAATTCCGAGTTCGAGCTCAAGGTTGACCGAGCTCTTCCCAGTCCGAGCTACTTCTGGACCGAACAGGCTATGAGCCGAACTGCTCCTGGCCGAACTACTTATAGTCGAACTACTTCGGATCGAAACTATCAGTTCAGAGAGCTATATTCGAAGAACTATGTTAGTTCGAGGAGCTGTCTGTTCGAGCTGTCAGTTCGAGGTACTGCTTTGGACGAACCAATCTCTCCAAGTTAATCAAAGGACACTTGTTTGAAGAGATGTATCTCAGTTCGAAGAGGTGCAGTTCGAAGAGGTGTCTCAACTTAAGGGACGCGACTTTTCAAAGAAATCATTCATCAATAGATGTCTACATTTATGTCTCTTTCATGAAGGGACACTAGTTTTTTTCATTTATTAAAAATAACCCCTCTCATTAAAGAGGAAGGGGGATTCTACAATATTTAATATCAATCAAATTGTATTAAAACATCATTTAATACAATGAAACACACCTCAAGTGTTTGTTCTATGATTTTCCTTCTTTCTATTTCTTTTGATATTTTTCACCCATTAACATATTATATATAGTAATGATTTTTATAATTATTTTTATCGGAATCCAAAATTTACTGGGTCGGCCCCAATATCATTACTATTTTACCAAAATGTTTGGTATACCAATATTGTACGATCTGTATTTATCATATCAATAATGTTATTATTTATATTCAAATACTTATTTTTCTTTAAAAAAAAAACTATTATAATAATTATTGTCTAACAAAAATAAATATTTAAAAAGAATACAATAATTTATAAATAAAAACTAAGCCCATTTCATGCTGTCTCAAATTCAATAAATTTTCAGTACCCTCCAACTCCAGATTTAATAAATATGGAGTTGACCTCATGGGTTGATCAAGCAATGGCTCATGCCTGCTCCCTCTCTTGTTTTCTATTCATGGGTTTCAAATTTACTTCTCCAATTTGGTAAATGGATGAATGTAGATTTACGGTCTTTTTTTTTTTTTTTTTTTTTGACATTTTCATGGCTATATAATCCCTACCGGAACGAAGTAAGTTTCCCGTGTAATCTTCTTCACTATTTACACCTCGATAATCTGGTTGGCCTCTCTTTCTCTCTCTAACAAGAAATTTCTTTTTGCCAAGTTGAATCCGGGTGAAACTTTTTTTGCTGTGTAAGCGTTTGATCAATTGCCTGTCAAGATCTTGATGGAGTTTTTTGCAAGTTCAGTTGTTACTATGCGTTAATAGTTAATCATCATTTTATTTTTCGCAAATTTTCACATTTGGGAAGTAGAAGAGCTCATTGCAGCGGTTTCAGGTTTTTTCTTGAAGAAAACGTTGGTGTTTCATTTGTTGATTTATAGCCGTATATATTTTTTATTTCTTTTTCAAGAATGGTATATTCTGCTCTATATTTTTTTCTTCATATTGTGGGTTCCTAATTTATATTCTTTCTCAGTTGCGTGTTAGGTTACACTGATTTCTATCAATCATGGGGATTTTTTTAAAAAAAAGTTTTATCAAGTGATGATGATTGAGACATGAGAATTTGAGTGTTTGTTGTGGTTGTCACGTCAGTGAGAATTAGTAAGAAATCATATTGTTTTGCTGTTTGCCCTTTTTCTTATGTTGTGGCTTTTTTACATCTCTTGACATGCTTCCAAAAGTGTAAACACTGATTCTTTCTCCAAAACTACTGCAAATGTTACCCCACCGTGATCAAGAAAATTCTCTTTTCTCACCTACACATTTGAAACATCAATGGATATATCAAGATCTTGCAAGATTTTTTTCTGTTGGGTAAATGAGAATGATTTTGATTTGTTGTTCAACCTCTCTGCATCAGCATCTCATGTGAGCTTTTATCATACTTCACGTGTTCGTGTTCGTGTGCTTTGGCTATAATCGGATTAAAACCAGTTGTGCTGTGATTGTGACATAAATGTTTTAGTATAATTTGTGGCTATCTGCAGCCCTATGGCACACATTCTTGAGAACAAGCAGCTCCAACTTGTGTCAAATGCTTGTTAACTCATAAACTTCCTCCCTTTTCTTGCTTGCAGTATGAATAATCACTGATTGATATAGCCAAGATTTCAGTGGTATCCGTTGTAAACGATTGAGAGAATGGACCAGTCATCATCATCAAAGACGAAGGAAATTGATATCCCACTTGACACAATTGGGTTTGAGATTGATGAAGTTTCACCTAGCAAAATCTCAGGCCACCTTCTTGTTACATCAAAATGCTGCCAGGTAATAATATTGATTCAATCACTGTGGCCTTTATGATTTTGGAATATGTGTGATGGGAGTGTTTGTGTGGGCTTGATTGAGTATTCAAGAAATGCATTGGCAGCCCTTTGGGATGTTACATGGAGGGGTGTCAGCGCTGATAGCAGAGTCGTTGGCGAGCATAGGCGCTCATCTGGCATCAGGGCTACAGAGAGTGGCTGGGATACACCTCAGCATCAACCATCTAAAGAGTGCAAAGGTGGGTGACCTTGTCATTGCTGAGGCTACTCCTTTCAGTGCAGGGAAAACTATTCAGGTTCGTTTTAGTAATGTTTTTCGACTAATTCCCACTGTTGCAAACACCCTCTGAAATTGCACTCGTGCAGACACACACAGAGTTTTTGTACAAATGCAGTTTGCTTGGGCTGATGAAGTTGTTGGTATTGCATTGTTGAACAGGTGTGGGAGGTGTGTCTGTGGAAACGCGATCCTTCCAATACGGAGGTAAAAACATTGATTTCATCATCGAGAGTTACTCTTCTCTGTAACATGCCTATCCCAGAATCTGCCAAGAATGCTAGTGATGGTCTTAAAAGGTATGCCAAATTATGAACTTAGCTCTGTCTATTACAAATGTGGTCTGAAACAGATTGTGATGAGAGACAAATAAAACTCAATTCAGCAAAGCTTGTTTTATGATGTTGTTGATGGTTGAAAATATAAATAAATTAGGCAAGATTGAATGAGAGTTTGGTTGATTCTGTAAAGTTTTCTTTTCTCCCTACAAAACCGACTTGTAAGGAGAGATTCAACACACCCTCCTCACGGGGATCCCATCATCGGGTCCCACATCGAACTGAACAGGGTTCTGATACTATGTAAAATTTTCTTTTCTCCCTACAAAACCGACTTGTAAGGAGAAGAGACCTTCATTATTATATAGTGGTACACTCTCATGTCCATGAACAATCTGGGATAATTCAACGAATTCCATTTATTATTATTCTAGTACAAGTCGAATCAAGAATAAACTCTTAGTCAATTTTTACTGCTGCTCTGTACATGACTGTATTTGATTCGTGGCATAAATAATTAAGAGTTAATTAAATTTGCTTAAATTCTAACTTTGTAAAACTTTTAAAAAATAAAATATTTCAAAAGGGCTATCTTAATTAATAACATGGTTGTGTTATTCATTGCGTACAAGAAATCTAATTGTATCTGACATGTTATATGAAAATTAGTTAATCATTTAATAAAAATATGCAAAGTTACAAATAAAAACATATTTTAAACTATTTTACTAGTGTGGATGTAAATACTATTACCTAGTAAACTAAACATCCATTTTCATGGATAATTTAGCACTTTCATCCAAGGATTGAATAAATTCTAAGAAAATTTAGTTTTCTTAAAGAGGGGGAAAATCATAAATACTACCCAAATAAATTAGTTAACATTTCCAACTCAATTTCTAAACAAATATTAATCCTTTTATTTTTTGAATCGTTGTTCATCCTTCATCATATTGTATTCGGACAAAATCAACATTTATTTCATTTCCCTTGTAAGAAAACTTCCATACACATTATTCATTTATCTCACTATTTAAATTATTGATCAAATTATTCGTTGATACGTCCAAATCCAAGCCACAAATGATTTTAATATATTCATAAATTTTTTTTTAAAAAAAAACATACTCCTAACTAACAATTATTCCATTTTTCTTACCAAACTACACACCAGCAGTAGTTACAACTCGTGTCTTAAATTCAATCGCAAGCCAAGTCTCAACCATTACCAGCTCCACTTTCCCATTTCCTGTCGGCAACCCCCCCCCCACCCCCACCCCACCCCACCCCATCTCCACCTCCACCTCCACGAGTTTCAGACCAAGCAAGAAATCCAAGCTGTAGTAGTCAATGCCACTCTGAGTTTCACAAGATTCAAGATTTGCGCCTCGCTCACGATCACTCCATTCTCTGTAGTTACTGTGTGTGTGGGTGTGCGTTTTTTTTTTTTCCTTTCTTGAATCTAATTGGTTGAACCCAAAAAACATGTTAGTTCAAGATCGCATTTTGCCCACTTCTGATTCGCCAAAACCCCACAATCACCAGTTTAGGAGCAAACCCTTTTCGATTTACTCCAAGAATCTTGATTTTTCTACGTGGGCTTCCGAAAATCTCTACAAAATCATCACGATTCTCGTCCTAGTCACCACCGTCGCCGCCTTGTTCTTCCTCCGCAACTACTCAACCGCCGGAGGCGACGCGGCGGCGCTGTTCTGCCTCCAGTCCACGCAGTCTCATGCGATTCACCCTAAGTTTCCGCAGATTAAATGGAATTCTATCGACCGCATTGTTGATAGATCAACTCCATTTGCCAACTTTCGATCGGAGAAGTGGATCGTCGTTTCTGTTTCGGATTACCCTTCTGATTCTTTGAGGAAACTGATTAAGATTAAAGGGTGGCAAGTTCTTGCGATCGGGAACTCTCGGACCCCCAAAGATTGGAATTTAAAAGGTATGATGGCATTAAATTCGCAGCTTTAAGTCAGTAGTTGAATTTCATTTAGTCGGCTTTCTGTTTTAGTTCTCAAGAGTTTCCTTAATTACTCTCTCTCTCTCTCTCTCATGATTCTGGGACATTACATCAAATGAACTTACTATGAAGCTGATCTAGTTTACATGGTTAGGATATGTTAATTAATTTCCCAAGATGGATTCTTTAAGTATATTGAGTTGTAGTCTGTTTGCTTCAACAGGTGCTATTTATCTATCATTGGAAACGCAAGCTCAATTAGGATTCAGAGTGGTGGATTACTTGCCTTATGATTCATATGTTCGTAAAACTGTTGGTTATTTATTTGCCATTCAGCATGGTGCTCAGAAGATCTTTGATGTTGATGATAGAGGTGATGTGATTGATGACGATATAGGAAAGCATTTTGATGTTGAGTTGATTGGTGAAGGCGCCAGGCAAGAGGTTGTCTTGCAGTATAGTCATGAGAACCCCAATAGGACTGTTGTGAACCCTTACATACATTTTGGGCAGCGGTCTGTTTGGCCGAGGGGTTTACCGTTGGAAAACGTGGGTGATATTGCGCACGAGGAGTTCTACACCGAGGTTTTTGGAGGGAAACAGTTTATTCAACAGGGTATTTCCAATGGCCTACCTGATGTGGATTCTGTTTTTTACTTCACCAGGAAAGCTGCATTCGAAGCGTTTGACATTAGGTTCGATGATCGTGCCCCTAAAGTGGCATTGCCTCAGGGCACAATGGTGCCTGTCAATTCATTCAACACCATATTCCATTCATCTGCATTTTGGGGCTTGATGCTTCCGGTGTCGGTTAGCACAATGGCTTCCGATGTCTTGAGAGGGTATTGGGCGCAGAGGCTTTTGTGGGAAGTAGGTGGATATGTTGTGGTGTATCCTCCTACTGTCCATCGATATGACAGAATCGAAGCCTATCCATTCTCGGAAGAGAAGGATCTTCATGTGAATGTGGGCCGTCTGATTAACTTCTTGGTGGCGTGGAGATCTAATAAGCATAGGTTGTTCGAAAAAATCTTGGAGTTGAGCTATGTCATGGCCGAGGAAGGATTCTGGACGGAAAAGGACGTGCAGTTCACTGCTGCTTGGCTTCAAGATCTGCTCGCTGTTGGTTACCAGCAGCCTCGTCTGATGTCTCTCGAGTTAGACCGGCCAAGGGCAACCATTGGTCATGGTGACCGAAAGGAGTTTGTCCCACAAAAGTTACCATCTGTGCATCTTGGTGTTGAGGAAATAGGAACAGTGAATTATGAAATCGGGAACTTGATTCGGTGGAGGAAACATTTCGGGAACGTAGTACTCATAATGTTCTGCAGTGGACCTGTGGAGCGTACTGCACTGGAGTGGAGGTTACTTTATGGCAGGATTTTCAAGACTGTTATTATACTATCTAGGGAGAAAAATGCAGATCTCGCCGTGGAAGAAGGCCAACTAGACTATGTTTACAAGTATGTGAATCATAACTACAACTTCTCATTTCCTCTATTTGCTATGCTTGTGTTTCTTTTTTTTTAGTTTGAGAGGTTGTGTTGTTTAAGTAAATAGCTCGCGTAGAACAAAATCTTGTCGACTGCTCGCTGTAGGCTAAGAGTTATGTGAGTAGAAATGAACTGTTGCTTCAATCATCTAAACACATAGATAAACCAATAGCTTGTTTATGAAATCTTGCTTCCTTTTCTTCTCTTGGTTCTTTGCTTGACTAGAAAAGAACATTTCCGAACAATCCCGATCAATTCTTTCACCGTATATTTGTGACACTTATCAAGTAAAAAACTCTAGTGTTTGCATGGTTGTGAAACTCGCTAGGTGCTAGTTGGGCGTTCGGGTAGGGTCTAGTGCGTAGGCTCGGGCGCCTAAGCGCTGAACAGCCCAAAAATGCACAAGAAGGGCAATCTAGGATTTTCTTGCTTCTCTCTTGAGTAATGTCTCTATTTGTTTTCAGGTATTTGCCAAATTTATTCGGTAGATACTCCAGCGCGGATGGATTTCTATTTCTTCACGACGACACTGTTCTTAATTACTGGAACTTGCTCCAAGCAGACATGTCTATGCTCTGGATCACAAACAAGGTGAAATACCTGTCATTTGTCTGAATAAACTTGGTTTCACTCAAAACATAGTCACTTAGTTTAGTACGAAAACTCGTGCTCATGTAGGTGTCGAAGTCCTGGACAACTGTCTCGGTTGCTGGCAGCTCGGACTGGTTTGTGAAGCAAGCTGGTATGGTGAAGCAATTGGTAGCCACAATGCCTGCTCATTTCCAAGTCAATTACAAAAACAGTGTGAAAGATCAGCAGCAGAGCCTCGTAATATGCAACTCCGAGGTATTCTACATCCCGCGGCATTTTGTTGCTGACTTCGTCGATCTTGTCAACCTGGTGGGCGATCTAGACGTGCACCACAAAGTCGCGATTCCAATGTTCTTCTTAGCAATGGACTCTCCCCAGAATTTTGACTCGGTGTTGGACTCGATGAAGTATAAGCAAAAGCTGCAGAGGAACTCGACATCGTTTTACTCTGCTGCATCCCCAGCTGTTCATCCGTGGAGTGTGAGGAGCGAGCAAGACTTCATTAAGCTGGTCCGACTCATGGCAGCCGGCGACCCCCTGTTGATGGAGCTCGTTTGATGTCCGAAATAAGGTTAGCTTTTGTCCCAGAGAGAGGAAACCAGAACCATGTATACACTTATTCAGACAAAACATACACTAAAAAAGTTTTTGTTTGTACTACTATTCTTTTAGGGAGAGAGAGAGAGAGAGAGAGAGAGGCTTCCTTTGTAGTGTTGCAGCATTGTTTAATTGTAGAGATCTTGCACAGAAACAGAAAATTTCTGGAGAGCAGGTGCTTGAAGCTGAAAGATGGGATGTTTTCTTGAACAATGTAGTGTGTAAATTCATTCATATGTAAAAAATTAAGGTTGTCATAAGCAATAACAAAGGCTGATAATTGAATTCATATTTGTGAATCAGTTTCTTGACATGTTACAATGAAGCAAAACCAACTACCCTTGGGAAAATGAATACAGTTGGGCATCTGTTAAAAATTTAAGGCCTCAAAGCTCTACAGAGAGAGAGAGAGAGGTTATTTGCAGTTGACAGCAGTTTGGATTGCATGAAGATTCTTAACGATCGATTCCTTCGATCTTGTCTTCAACTTCTGAATACAGCTGTCTCAACTTCTCAATGTTTTCTGCAGAAGTTTCCCAGTATCCGCGGCCATTAGCTTCCAAGAAGGTCTGGAGCAGCTTCCTGAAGGAGTTGGGGTTGGAGTTCATCAGCCTGTTCAGCATCTGCTCGTCTTGGATGAACGTCGTGTTGGCCTCCTCGTACACCCAGTTGTCGACCTGCCCCGACGTCGCGCTCCATCCCACGGTGTTGGTCAGGCGTTTCTCTATCTCACGAACCCCCTCGTAGCCACTCGAAAGCATCCCCTCGTACCATTTTGGGTTCAACAACTTGGTTCTTGCATCGAGACGCACTGTCTCGGACAGTGTCCGAACCTAAATCGTCCGAACACGAAGGTATCAAAACCGGCCTCATATCTGCTAAACTCAGCATGAAAAGAGATTGAGAAGCTATAACTACCTGAGCATTAGCTGTGGTGGTGTCTGCAATGTATGCACTAGGCTTCTTGCCATCCTTCCTGAGATTCTGCACGAGGTTAGTCGGGTCGGAGTCGAAGTAGTGGCTGACATCCGTGAGAGAGATCTCCGAGGAGTCGAGATTCTGGAAGGTGGCATCAGCTGTGCTGAGAGCCATCTCGAAGATCTTCCTTTTCTCGGTCATGCCTGCACCGGGAGCATCGCAGTCGAACGCGAACGACTTCCGGCTCAAGTACATGTCTTGGAGCTGCTTCTCATCATTCCAAGAGGAGTTCTCCACAGCAAGGTTGATGTTGGATGAGTATGAGCCTGATGCATTTGAGTAAATCCTCGAAGCAGCTTCACGCACTTCAACTCCCAGCTCTCGCGCTTGCTCTAGCGCGTGTTTCCTCACGTAGTTCTGCTCCTCGGGCTCATCCAGCTCAGCCACCATCTTTACAGCCCGATCAAGAAGATTCATCTGCAAAATGGACCAGACATGAAGTTCATCTGCAAATATGTATGAGTTCTGATTTTTTTTTAATTTTCTCTGTCATTACCTGATTGATGAAGAGGTCTCTGAAGACACCGGAGCAGTTGACAACCACATCAATCCTCGGCCTTCCGAGCTCGTCTAGGCTGACGGTCTCAACACGGTTCACGCGTCCGAATGTATCAGCTACGGGCCTAACTCCAATCATCCACAGAACTTGAGCCAGTGATTCACCATATGTCTTGATATTATCTGTTCCCCACAGAACAAGAGCCACAGTCTCGGGGTATTTACCGCCATTATCGACCTTCTGCCTCTCGAGCAGCCTGTCAACCACCACCTTTGCACTCTGCATAGCTGCAGTTGTTGGGATAGCTTGAGGGTCCAAGGCATGGATGTTCTTTCCTGTAGGCAGCACCTTCGGGTTTCTGATCGGATCCCCACCCGGCCCCGGCTCCACATATTTCCCTTCCAAAGCTTGTTTCAAGCTTCCTAGTTCGTTGTCAGCCACAACCAGCTTCAAGCATTCACCCAAGAACTGGAACAAGACTCTCAGTTTCTCTCTGTCAGCTCTGTAAAACTTGGTATTCTGCAGGTACTGAATCCATGGTTCATTTACACCAAAACCGAGGATCGATGTCAACTTATTCGACACATCAACAACCTGGCCTTTCTCGTTGGTGGATCGCTCTACAAACGCTGTGATTGCTCCACGGGACGCCTCAGTGATCTGGCGAAGGAGCTCCACGTCACGCAGGATGCCCTTGTCACTCCCTCTGTAGACATCTTCGATTTCTCTGCCCACGGTCTGAGCCAAGATCGAAGGAAGAGACGAGATCTCTTCTTCCGGACGATCCAGTGCAGCAATGTTGACTAGTGTAGCCACTGCCTCCATTGCAGATGGAGGCTCACCAATAACATGAAGACCACAAGGTAGCAACCTCGACTCGATCTCCATGATCTTCGAATACACCTTTCCGACCACGAGGTCTCTCTCCTTGGCAGAGATCTCAGCTCCCTCATCAGGAAGATCCACATCCTTGTCAAGATTGCACTGCCTAGCAGTGCTGATGATAGAGCTCACAATCTGAGGTCCACGACCGGTGTCCTTGAGAGACTGGTACGACGAGATCAGCTCGCCTAACTGCTTGAGCCCTTTGTAGAGCCCTGCATTCTCTGCCGGAGGAGTCAAGTAACTGATAGTGTTCGCGTAACTACGCCTCTTAGCAACAGTGGCCTCAGAAGGGTTGTTAGCTGCATAGTAATAGATGTTGGGGATATTTCCGATGAGACTGTCAGGGTAGCAAGCATCACTCATGCCAACCTGTTTACCAGGCATGAACTCAAGAGAGCCATGAGTGCCAAAGTGAAGAACTGCATCAGCCTTGAAAATCTTCTCCACATAGGAGTAGTAGGCAGCAAATCCATGGTGTGGGCTGGCAGATTTGGAGAATAGGAGCCGCATTGGATCGCCCTCATATCCGAACGTCGGCTGAACACCGATGAACACGTTTCCATACTGTTTGCCATAAACCAGGAGGTTTTCACCATCAGAGTTCAAATTACCAGGAGGCTTTCCCCAGTTCTCTTCTAGAGCTGTGGAATACGGAGTCAGGCTCTGGTACTCGCGGACGCCCATCTTGTAGACTATGTTGAGATTGGGGCTGTTGAACTGAGCCTCTTTATCATGAATCACATCTTCAATCAAGGCTTCAGAGGTTTCTGGAAGGCCTTCGACGTTGTAACCATCGCGCTTTAGATCTTTGAGCACAGAGTAAATGGAAGAGAAAACATTCAGATAGGCTGCAGTTCCCACATTGCCTTTATCTGGAGGGAAGCTAAACACAGTGATTGCTAGCCTCTTCTCTGCCTGCAGCCAGCAGAAAAGATTGAATGGTTTTCTCGAATTCGGAACTCGGTCTCACTAGTATACAAGAGCTACATTTATGATCATTTGACAGGAAGCAACACAGAATCCAATATCATATAAAAAAAAGTAGGTACCTTTGTTTTCCTCTTGAGCTCAGCCCATTTGATAGCTCTGGTGCAGAGCTGCTCCACCCTTTTGTGAAGAGCATGTGATTTTCCTGCAATTGCATATCATGATAAATCTAGTGCATGTGTGAGAACATAAACAAATATACACATGTATATATATATATATGACTTCACTTGCCTGTTCTAGGATCCCGGCCCGAAAAGACGATTGGTTCCATGCCACCATCAAGCTCAGGGAGAGCCACCTGCAGAGCAACTTGGATAGGGTGGAGGCCCAAGGTGCTGTTCAGCCACTCCTCCGTGGTTTGGAACACCAACGGCAGCGCCACGATGTAAGGCACGTCGAGCTTCATCAAGGCCTCGATCGCCCTGGGATGATCCTGCCTTGCAGGCCCTCCAACGAGAGCAAATCCGGTGAGTGACACCACTGAATTCACCATTGGCTTCTTGGTGATGGGATCAATGAAGTATTTCTCCACCGGCCCCGAGAAGTCGAGCCCACCGGCGAAGATGGGAATCACCTTAGCCCCTCTGGCTTCCATCTCCATGATCACAGCCACATAGTGGCTGTCATCACCTGTCACAATGTGACTCCTCTGCAAAACAAGCCCAATCACGGGTGCGTTTCGGCTCTTGAGCTGCTCGTTGGCATCCCTTCTCGTTGCATACCAATTCAAATACTCCTTCACATCATCATACATGCAGGGAGCCAAAGGGTGCCATATCCCAGTATCCAGATACAGAACTGGATCCAAATACTCGATTTTCGCCCCCTTCAACGCCGGCACATATGATCCAGAGATCATCTTCAAGAAGTTCACCAGATTATCCGGCGATCCACCGAGCCAGAACTGCAGGCTCAGTATATACAACCGTGCATCCTGAGCCTTATCACTAGGCAAATACTTCAACACCTTAGGGAGAGTCCTCACCAGCTTCAACATGCTGTCAGCAAAAGCTGCAGATGACTTGCCGTTCTTCTTCTTGAACAGCTCGAAGAAGGGGCTCTTCGACTGCCCGAGCTGCGACATGCTGAATGACCCAAGCTTGTTCAGCCTCATCACTTCCGGCATTGATGGGAACACCAGCACTGCATCCAGCCTCTCCCTCTCCTTCTCCACTGCAGCCTTCACCTTCAGCGCCAACTCCTCCACGAAGATGAGTGATCCAATGAAGATGTTGGCATCTTCAAGATCACTGCAGAAGGTCTTGTAAGTGCTCTCATCTCTGAGCTCCTCCACCAAGTAGCCCACAAGCTCAAACGAGGCATACTCCCCATTGCTGTTGAGTGTCTGAACTGCAGCTGAGAGGGATGACTGGTACTGAGCTTCAAGAACTACATACACAATCTTGACCGTGGAGAGGTTTTTCGAATTCTCCGGCACGATTCTTCGGACTTCCGGCGAGGTCTGGGTGAACAAACCGTTGCCAATTGCTGCACATTTGAATTTTTGGGGTGGAAGTGTGCCGAATCTGTTGAGACTCTTGGGGAGGAAAGAGTGGAGGGGGTAGTGCTTCTGTGAGAGCGATGAGAGGTTTACTGTTTTGGAGTTTGTTAGAGTGAATGGCGATGAAACTAAAGATGCCATTGAGAGAAACAAGAACCCCCTCTGTTTCTTGATCACAGAGAAGCAAGAAAGAAAGGATTTTGAATGTATAAACCGTGTGAATACAGCAGAGAGAAGGGAAGAATCGATGAAAAACAAAAATTAAGACACACTTTCAAGATTTTCTGCTGCAGGGTTTCTATGTTTTCCCTCAAGTTATTTTTCTTATAACTTGGCGTTTGTTATTCAGTTGATGGTGTGCAGAGGAACACGTGTATACGAGAGAGAGAGAGAGTAGGGTAGTGTGATTTGTGGTTTGATTATCTGCTGGTGGAATTTATGATGAAGTTTATTGAATTCTGATTGGTGGGGTGGATTTCGTGTGTAGAGAGAGAGATAAAGGAAGTGTGGATGATGAGAGAGAATGAGAAGAGATAGAGAAGTGCCTTTTTTCCACTTGAAAAGATTTTATTTATGAGTTTGTGAGCCTGGTTGTAAAGGACTTGATATTTTTTTTTGGCTGGAGGAACACATGAAAGTAGGTGTTTAGATGCTTCAGTTCAAATCGGTTAAATCTAAATAATTAGGTCGGTTTGATTGGTTTAACAAATGATTAAATCAGTCGGCCATACCGTAAATTTTAAACCCTATAATTTAGTTCGGTCCACGATTTGAACAGAAAAACGTGTCGTGTCAGTCGAACCGTAACATTTATATCAAATATTCCAATATCATGAAAGTTACTATTTTATTTTTTTTTAATTTCTCAAATAAGTTATTGCTAAAAATAGGAGATTTTTTTATGTTTTAACTTCGTTCATTAAAATAATATTTCAAACCGTTAAACCGACCGAGAGAAATCATTTTATTTAATTTGGTTTGAAATATTAATTTAGACAGTTTAATTGAGAATTTTCAAACAACATTTTTTAGTTTGGTCCATAATCCACACTTCAACCCTCAAACCGAACCGTGTACACCCACGTATACAGAATTATCAATCAACAAGTTTTAAATGGTTCTTCACTCAGATGTTCCAGAAACTTCTGGAAACTCCCCATGCCATCATGAACTGCCCAAATCTTTTTTTCCAAGAAACAATGCTGTTTTATAAACATTTCTCACATATGTTATGCTGAGCATTACAAAACACAACCCCCAAATTCTAACAGTCTTCATTCTCTTATAACCAAGTATTACAGGATTTGAACTCTGGTTAAAGTATATGCAATGCTATAACATAATCAGGAAGAAAAAGAAACTGTGCTAAAAAAAGAATCAAAGAATGATACTTGAGCAGGTTAGGAAGAGACATCAAGAGATGGAACTGAAACCCTCAACCGGTTCAGATTCTTCGAGAATGGATGCTGCCTGAAAGCAGTCCACGGCATCAGCTATCCGCCCATCAACCTTGTGGACGACACCTAACTGGTACCAAGCCATATGATTGGTGGGTTCAATCCTCAATGCATCTGAAAGAAAAGTTCTCGCCACCGGCAACATCCTTGGACCCATTTTAGACAAAACTGAGCCAATTAGAATCCTGCAAGGCACATACCGAGGTTCCAAGAGAAGGGCGTTGATATAAGCAGCCAAAGCCTCATTTGTTCGACCTTGTTTTTCATGCATAACACCTGACACATAATATGACACAGAATTATAAGCATGTCTTTTTATATTCATTTGGCCCCTTACGACCAACTCTCTACCAGTTATTCGTGGAATCTTAAAGAGTCCAGCAATAATTGTGTAAGCTCCATCATTCAGGATAATTTTCTACTATGCTTATCAGTATTGTTATAAAAATCAGCCTAAATATGGTTGTCAGAAATGTGACACCCAACCATCTTTGGTCAACATAGGATTTCTTTTCTTGCTCTAGCTTCTTATGTTTTTACCACAGAGTTTTGTGTTCCTTTGTATTATATATGAAAGTTTTTACACCAACTGAAAACTCCAAAAATAAACTTTTGGTAAGCCTGTGAAATATAAAAGGTCGCCATTTCCCCTAAAATTTAAGTATTTTAGCATAATAAACCAATCCTGGGTAGATAATACTTTCTCATTAATGAGGTACTTTAAAATAAACAACACTTAAAATAGACCGTTTTGGCGGGGATTACATTCAGTTCATTCAAATGGAATATCATAACTTGATTTACATAGGGCTGGTTTACTTTGAATACTTGTAATTTGGTGAATAGACAGTAATAGAAAGCTGAATATAGTAAAATTGATAAATGATTCCCAAGTATAATTTGATGCGTCAAAACGACAGAAATGGATATATCATACAAAATTCTGAGTGGAAGAACTATAGAGTCAGTTTCATTTATGACAGGGCAGGCTTTTTGTGCACGCTATCCTCTTCCAAACTTTCGTTACCATAGAATACCTTAAGTCATTAATGTTCTTCTCTAAATCCTCAACTCAATCAGATAGCTTCTAGTAATCCTCTATAATAAACAAGGCCCTATTGGTTACGCAGCATAATGTAGGTTTTGTTCTCTGCATCATTTCTGTATTGTACTTATGTGCTGCATGTACAAGTTTTTTTTTTTTTTTTTCAATTTTATATTATACATGGAAGCTAGAGTCATGAAATAATAGTCACTAGATGTATTAGAGACTGATGATTTTATCTTGCTTTGTTAACCTTTTAAGGGGTAAGGAGCCCAGGTTATTACCTTCTGTGTGCAGTGTTTCTGCTGAATACTCTTTTAGCGTTCTGGCTTTCCCTAAACATACCTCTGCATCCTTCCAGTGAGAAAGGATAGAGTATAACCTTGCAAGTCCTTGCCAAACTTCATATTCATTTGCATTTCCATCCTCCACCTATACAACACACAAGAGACTATGTCTGTCATGATGGTATATTCATGTAAAAGGTAATCATAAAGATGACACATGTTCAAGGTCACCCAAATAAAGGATTCGAATAGGATACTTCCAATAAGAGGATGGATGATCTATTATCATGAATTCCTCATCAAACAAAAGCAAATAACACGCTCATAATCAATACAAACACAAGTTTAGCATCACATTAAACTGGCTGAGTATATAAGATCCAGATTTCAACCTGAGGTGCGCTTGCTTGAGCGCTACCACTTTTTCTTTGGGCTTGTACCAATGCAAGAAGATAACGGTAAGTCTCAATTGCATCCTTGTGCAGTGACTGAGAAACTTTTAGCTTTGCTTTCATCCTCAGGAGTGGCCCTTGATCCCACTTTGAAGTTTCATCTAACGCGGCATCAGTAACCACTTCAGCCTCTGAAAAGCGCTGTTGGGCAGAAAGAACCAAAGCAAGCAGTCTCCAACCTCTTATCATGGATCCACCGGTTGCATCTAAATACTGCTTAGCATATCTCAAAGCTGCATCAAGATTTCGTTGTTCAGCATATTGGATTCCCAACTCAAAAGTGATATCTGAGGTTTCAGGCTCTAAGGATAATGCACTGTCTAATGATTTCAGAGCCTCCGACTGAAGGCGAGATCTCTCAGAATCTGAAGAAGAAATTTTAGCTTGCTTTCCCAAGCAAAGGCCCATCATACGGAGGCCAACACCTTTTAAATGTGTATTTGATTCAAGTGCATTAAGAATTGCCTTTTGTGCATATTTTACGCCCTCTGCAGCAAGAAACACATTCTCACTGCATATTTTGGCTGCCAGCAGTAAAGACAGGATATCATTTGGCTCCTCATGCCGGTGTAAAGACTTTCTCAGTAGATCTATGGCAAAATCATTCTGTCCAGCTCCAGTTAAGGCCAGTGCCATAGCTTTCCATCGATCAATACGATGCATTGCTCCAGGCATGATCTCTTCAAGTTGCTTAGCTAAAACTGAAGTTTGGCTACATATAGATAGAGCAAAAGTAAGGTGCTCCAGTACCGATGGATCCCACTTGGCCTTACCAAGGTTAAACTTTCTCATAATAATCATCAAAAGTAAAATGGCCTCTTCCAGATTATTTTTAGGTACATATGAACCCTCAACTTGAACAGCTAAACTGGGTGGACTAACCTCAAACCCACTATAGAGCAAGAACACTGCAAATGACTTTTGAATCCTTGCACAGCGATCATTGTCAAGGCTCCATTGATTTAGTAGGGCTCGGCGGTAGGCAGACATCGCTTCCGTATGGCGACCAGCTTGCTTCCATAACTCTGGGAGAAGTTCGACAGCATGGCTAACAGTTTCTTGAAGCTTATTTTCTACCAACACATCAGGTATTCCATCAGGGAATATCTTTTCTATAGTATCAAGCACACTTTTGCACTCCTCAGCCGCCTCTAAAATAGATCAAGAAAAAAAAAATTCAAATAAGCTAAGTTTCCAGGAAATTCCATTGTTTATAGAAATACTGAGAAAATTGGATGAAATTATGATGATCTCAGATCTCTTTGAAATAAATTTAAAATATAATACATTACCAGTCAATTTCCCCAGCTTCTGAAGGGACTTGGCTTTCAGATAAATGGCCTCAAGCACAAGGTTAGTTGCATTCTGAGAGACAACAGATGGTATGTCACTACGAGAACGGCCCTTTTTGGAAGTTGGTTTTTCGGTCAAAGATTGTTGCATCCTTTGTATGGCTGCTTGAAGATCAATGCCATCAAAGACTCGTAAAGCACCTTCAACATTTCCTCGTTGATATTCCAACTTTCCAAGAAGAGCTCTTGCTTCCTGAAAATAATTTGACAAAGTCAATTTGCCACTGATTTTTTTTCTAATCATGTCAGAAATAGTAACAAATTTATCAAATGATGCCACTGAGGAAGCACATGGTTGCCCATTGTATAAATGTAATCTCATGTGCAAAAACTCAGAAGCTTCAAAAAAGCACAGAAGGATAAACACATCAATTAACTTGCGACTATAATCCTATATGGTACTCCAAAACAGTTGACAATAATAAAAGCCAAATACTTCAACTTGCGCATGTTCAAAAGAAACTCGAAAGTTCTAAGCACAATACAAAAGATGTGAAACTTATGTCAATTAAAGAATCAGGAGTGATAGTGTAGATGATCTAACTACACCCGAAAATGGCAGCATTTAAAGGGAAACTACTCTTATAATGGTAAGACCTACTATAAGTATCATGTAGCATGAAGAAATGATTTTTAAGCATAGGGTCTTGATATGATTGAAGATATAGAATCCAAAAAAAGAAAAAAGTGCGCACTGAAATTTAAAACAACTATGATCTTGATTGTTGCATACATAAAATTAAACAGAGGGGTTTGGGAAACAAAACATACAACCCCTCAGTTTCATAAACACAATGAAAAGTGAAAACTTCTAGTAATGCAGATACGAATAAAGTTTTTTCACAAATTAGGAGAAGAAAAGATGAAAGGCTTCTTCCTAATCAAACCTCAAAGTTGAGCGATAGACCATCTCGCAATGCAGATTCAGCCTCTTGAATATTGCCTTCATCAAGCTTTGCTTCAACTTCTTTGGTTTTCATGGTAACCCCATTGGCAACAAACTGCCGATCGGACGGGTCTGTCTCGGCTTTCACCGAGCCCGACGGTTCGCCTCCTGACATCTCTGCTTGCACTATTATTTCACTAGATCGCACGAAAACAACAATTTCCCATCACCTTGAGCCCCAGCAGTTCTACCAAAATCAATAAACAGAAATCAAAATGTGGATCAATTACATTATCAAGAAAATCCGCAAAATAATTCTAATTACCGGCGTGTTAAGTTCATTAAATCTATTCCCAAACTATCCAACTTTGATCATACATAGGTTAAATCAGCGCAAAATACACACATTTCCTGCAACCCCAACACGAACGCCAAAACGTTTAGAATTGACAAAATTGATTTGCAGTATGCATCATTTTTACCTTTCACGATTCACAATGTGGTGTAATGCAATTGTAGCCCACCTAGAGGGAGAGATGAGAGATGCGGCAGATCTGAATGAAGAATGAATCACCAGAAAATGGTGAAATTGTGCGCCATTTGTTTAAAGCTCTTCTTCTCCGTGATGCATGTCAGCTTCTGTTTATTATTATTATTATTTTATTTATTTTTTGTTAATTGCAGAAATTGAGGAATTTTCATGATTTTTAAATTAATGCAAATCGTATTTATTTTTGTTTTTATTTTCGGTAATTTCCACATTATGTAAATATCTCGCAATTCCTAAATGGTTTTTGAAATGTGCAATGCATAATATGATAATTATATTTTTATAATATTTTAAATTGTATATTAATAATTTCAGTAGAAATTTCATTTTACACTTAATTCTACAACTTTTAATTAAAGGATATTATCTTACAATAATTTTTTATAAAACTATAACTCTGAGCTAGTGTCGAAAAAGTGAGTTATGAAAATTCTCATCCAAAAAAGTTTGTTAAAATTAAAAATATTACATTATATTTTGCATTATTTCAACATCATCCAAAAATTGTAAAGAAAAGTAGAATCTTGTTTTAATAATACTAGAGTAGAGGAATTTGCAAGTATGAAAAAATAACTTATTTAAAATGTTTAATCATAATATTGTTGTTAAATGTATTATTTAATAATAATACATTTATTTAAACCCGTACGTTAAAATATCTCCGAAAAATTTAAATTCATGACCTTTTAATTATAGATAAAGTAGTAATTCAAAAAAAAAAAGATATAGATAAAATATTTTCATCACTACACATTAAGCTCGGGACATTTTGACCGATCTTTCCATATAGAAAATATAGTTGATAACACTGGCCAAGTCAGCTTTGGGTTAGGGGGCTGTCATCCCCAAGGATGATCGAGTTTTTTTTTTTTCAGTTATATTTAAAAGAATTTATAAGACTCGATTCAAAGTGATACGATAGTGATTCACGGAACTTCAAATCTGCCTCCATCCCAAGTTAATAAGATAGGATATACAAAATATAATATATGACTGATCTTTTAGTTGTTATAGTGTAGATTTGTTTTATGTCCTTCATTTATTAAAAACAAAAAGATAAGAAAATAATTGAAGACTTATGGAAGTATTTAATTATAAATAATAAATTATTTGCAATATCGCCATCTATTATTTTACATTAACAGGCCCCCCTTATTTTCTACTCTCTCTCATTCACTAAAAATCTCAACTACTCATATTCTTCATGGTTTAATTTTAGATAGCAAAGAGATTCACAACTAAACTAATTTAAAACATTTGATAATATAAAATTATAAACAAATTGCCATAAAATATCTGAACTTTTTATTGTCTGGGCGAAGCTCGAATTTATGACCTCTTATTTTGAGTAATGTGTTTTCGCCACTATACCCCGAACGAATGGAACAATTCTTCGTAAAGTTGCTATTAAAAAGATGTTGATGTAGGCATTGTTGTAAAATTGGCTACATTCTAATCGAATGGTCAGATATAACTTACTCCTCCTGTCCCAAGTAAATTGTTCACATTTACTTTTTCGTTTGTCCCACAATATTAGTCAACTTTCCTAAAATAATAAATTTTTCACATTCATCAATAAAATATTCATCCCACTACCACTCACATGTATTGATTATCGTGTCCGGTCAATTTGACCGGAACAAAGGGAGTTATATATAAGCGATTTAGATATGGTCTTAAGATTTTCTTATCCATAATTTAATTTTTTATACATATTAATATTAGATGCTTTATTTTTATTTTTATTTTCGTTCTAGTAGAGTTTACTTAAAGTCTAACTATCATCTAAGCCTATTTTTACAATAGAAGATGTAGGGGTGGAATATGTGACTGATTCTTGAATTTTAGTATATGTAGAATATTTAATTATCAATATTTCACCACCAGACAATAATGCATTAGTTTAATGTTAAAATACTAATTTTAGTTCAAATTATTCAGTTTTTTTTTCAATTTCAGTATTGATTATTTTCTTTTTCAATTTTATATTCGAACTATAAAAAATTATTCAAGTCTAGTACGAAAAAAATTTCCGGAATCGAAAAACTGAAGGGGCGTGCCGGAAACCCGTATCGTATTAAAAAAAAGATACGTTGTAAATTAAATTATGTGAGTTCTGGCATGCCCCGTCAGCTTTTCGATGCCGGAAAATTTCTTTTGTCCTAGATCTGAATAATTTTTTTATAGTTCGGACATAAAATTGAGAAATAAAATAATTGACGCTAGATTTGAAAAGATACGGATAGATTAGACTAAAATTATGGTTTTGAACTCACGAATCCAAATATTCTTGAAAAAACTCAAATTCCAGATCTTAAATTAGATACTAGACTAAGTGTTTCGATCAGTACATCCCGATTCCACTCGCATAACATTAACTTATCATGCCTTACTCATTTAAAAAAAATTAAGCCTACAATATATAAGGTCGGACTCAATGTATTGAATTTTATAGTAGATCTATCTAGACTTTTTGGAGCTAAAATTTGACCTATTTTTTCCATCCACAACCATAATAAAATTTAATCACACACGCATATATGATATGATATATCTGCATCATTCCACTGTTTGTATTCATTCACATATTTAATACACTTACTGCACACACAGTTTCATGCATCATAAATATACACACACACAGTTATATACTTATAGAGAGAGAAGATTTGGAAGAGAGAGAGAGAGAGTTGGAGGGCGTTGAAAGTGGCCGGGACATGGCGACTGGATGGATCAAGTCATTGCACTGCAAGTCAAAGGCACTAGACGACGTCGTAAGCTACACCCACCACCCAAACACAGACCACCGCCGCCGCCGCCGCCGCCACCGCACTCGATCCAGCTGCGGGAACAGCTATCAAAGCCTCAAAGACGTAGTGGAGAAACCCAAACCCCACCACCCACCGCCGCCGTTCAGACGACCCGTTTCGAGAAAACCCGAGCCCGGCCCGAACTTGCCTCCCTCCATTGCGGCCCGGCCCGGAAGCGCCGAGCCGTTCTTCCCGTCGCTCATGGAGCTTCCCAGAGATCACCCCTCGCGCAATGTGGTGGAGATAATCTTCCACACAAGCTGGGGGGAGGAGAGTTTCCCGGGTCGGATAGAAATCGTTTTCAAGGTCCAGAATCTGACCCGGACCCTCAACCGTTTCGAGGAGTATCGCGAGGCGGTGAAACACCAGGTCAGATGCGGCGGCGGCGGCGGCGACGGCTGCGAGGACAATGCGCGGTGCACTGCGGATGGGAATGAGGTAATGAGGTTCTACTGCCTCGGCGCCGGCGGCCCGTGCGAGGCCGGGGGCGGCGCGTGGACGTTTCATCACGGATGTAAGGGTGGTGCTGTGTGTACGTATTCCGGCAGCGGCGTAGCGCATGAGCATGCCGGCGGCGGAGGTGGGAGGAGGACCATGCTGGTTTGCCGCGTGATAGCGGGTCGGGTTTGGAAGCGACTCGGGTTCGAGTCGTTGGTTCGAGAGCGGGTGGGGTATGACTCAGTGAGTGGGGAAAAAGGAGAGCTGTTCGTGTTTGACACGCGCGCGTTGTTGCCTTGCTTCCTTATCATCTACAAATTGTAAATGTATTAATTATGGAGTAAGATTTCGAATATTTATCAACTCCAATTTTCTTCTTTTTTTTTTAATGATTTTTATAATTCCTTTTTCTTTTGTAATTTTTGTTCTGCAAATTCATTTCTTCATAGTGTTTTTTTTGGTAGTAGTTGTAACTATAGAAAATTGAGTTGATAAATATTTTCTATATTCATTTCCAATTCCTTTTCATTTTATGTTCAATTAATATGCCCTTTGAAGTATAATAAAATTAATATTTTATCAATATGCATAAAAAAATTGTCATTTTCGGAAATATGACTAATATAACGGAACATAAAAAAGAAAAAGAAAAAATAAGACTAGTATAATGGGACGGAACGAGTATATATATCGTTTTATTATTTAATTTGAGGTGTTTTGGTATGTCTAGTTTTGATTTTTTATATATATTTATTAGGATATAATTAGAATTATAATTGTAATTGTTAAAGTTTAATAATGTAACAATGCCATAAAAATAACTCACAATTATTTTTTTACAAGATTTTGTTTTTGTACATATATTTTATCATTTTATGTAAGATGTATATTCAGAAGAAAAATATTTAATTAATCGTAAGTTTCATTAATGGATAATTGTATTATATTGTAATAATAACTTATTTTATTAATTGGTGATTATAAGGATCCAAATTACAAATTTAATAAATATATAGATAGTATTTACAAAGTAGTAAAGGAAATATGTTAGAAACATTTTTTAAATTTGGGTTTGATATTTTGATGAATTAATTTAATATTTCAGAAACTTCAAAACTATTTTTTTATTTATTGGAGATTGTCAAAAATCAAGATAAAGTGCAGCATGCCTTTGATTAATTTAAGTGATTCAACTTGTATCGATTTCTGCACAGTGGCTTTGATTATTTTAAATTACAATGTATTAATTATTTTTAATCCTTAAAAAAAAAAACTTTTTTTAATCCTCGTTTAACTTTTGGAATCAGAGCAATAATTATTTCTGAAAATCATTAATGAACAGATTTAAATTTTAAAGTCAGATCTAGCTAACAGCCTAGAAGGCTAGATTTAATTGGAATATCAACACACAAAATTAAGAAAGCTGAGAAAATCTATTACCCTAATAATTTTATAAATTATTTCCTCCATCCGTGCGAATAATCTCTCTTTTTTTTTTCACCGGAATTAAGAATTGTAAATGTAGAATGAGTTAGTAATATTAATATTTTATTGTTGAGTGTAAAAAAATTATTATTTTTATAAAGTAGAATTCAGTTGGGACGCCCGATTGGGTAAGAGGATTTATTCTGCTGGGATGGAGGCAGTATTTTTTAATATTTTAAAAAAAACTTTTTTTTTAGTTTGACTCATTTATTATCGAGTTGAATTTTGAGTTTTTTAATCCATTATCTTGATATTCACGAACATAATTGAATCTTGATTCAGCCTCAACGAATTTTTTAAATCTGAATAATATTAATTATTTTTCTTGAAAGAAAAAAAAATTATTCAAAAAAAATTATCATATTCATATTCAAATTAAGTTTTATGTTATAACTGGAAAGATTTATCATACATATTACTGTTAAATTATAAAATTACTAATTTCATATTTTGAACTAATTTGAGCTAAAGATTTTGCTCATATATTCACGGGTTGGATACACTACAAAACTCAAATTTGATTTGTTTAACAAACTAACTTCATTAAACGAGTTCAAACAAACTTTTATTGAATCGAGACTTTAGTAGTTCACGAACTTAACTTAATTTATTTTCGAAAAAATAAACGAAACAATTTCCACAATCAATCAAAATTTTTGTGATAAAAGCTATTTTGTTGAGAGCCCAACTACCAACATATGTTAATAGTATATGCATTTATGTAATGGTATTTATGCGTGAACAAAATCAAAAGCAATAATAGGATTTCATAATCATCATCTAATATAGGAAGATTATATTATATATATACATATGCTTTGAAGTGAAGAAGCAAATTGCAAAGTATAGTTGTTGTCATGAGATTGACGTTTCTTCTTACACATGTGATTTTGTGAAGCTGTACAAAAATATAAAAAATTTTGGATCCTTTTTAAATTTGAACATGAAATTTGGTGCTACTAAGATTTGTTTATGTGAAGCCGACACTTCACCACATCAATATGGAAATCTCACCTCATTTATCTTTACATTTTATTTTATGATCGATAAAATAGACATACATACAATGATACAATAAATAAAGAGTGTAAGGGCACATATTATGTTTTTTTAGGGTGAAATTTATGTACATCAGATCTTTATCATATTGATTTGTTAAGGTCATTAAGAAAAGAGTCAATATGTATATGAATCTGACTCATTAATCACAAGCACGAATACATATGATATGATAACAAATTAGAGATCCACTAATATTATATGATCTCATTAGTCCGTGTGTGCATCAATATGTTTCTAGTGTCTACGTTGCAGTATTTCTCTTATATTTGTATCTAAATATCTCTTTATTCGTTTTCCTTCATATGTAGTGTTGAGGCCAAGCCCCAGAGGCCCAGGCTCATTCAGTAGGCCCAAGAGTCTCAAGCCTGCTCAGAACTGGAAAAACTCAGAAACGTTTAAGTCAGGAGTTCAACGCTGACCCCAAGAAATACTCGACGTCGACCACGTTCGGCCGTTTGGGGGTCCGGAAGTTTGGCGGCACACAACCGTTACAAACCCTAACTGAACTTAAAAATTCCGGGGTCGTTCCGAGATTTGCGTTGAGCACGAGTTCACCTTTAACTAGTACCCCCACCCCTATCCTGTCTATATAAATAGGGGCTTATGGCTCATTTTTCGATATCTTTTTTCCCTGTTAAGTAGTTGTACTGAAACTCTGCTGAAATTTATCCTGATAAATCGAACCTCAACATGTAAGCATTTTAAAGATGAACCGAATTTAAGTTAGATTGGTGAAACTAGTCCAAGAAAAACAAGCAGGACAGAAAAAAACATGCAAAATGGTGGGAATTCAAAAAAGAGAAGAAGAGAGCAAGCATTGAGTCTTATTATCCTTCTATAATTTTCCTTTTGTGTTCTCTTAATTTCAGCCATCCATCCATCCAATCAGTTTAAAAAACATCCATAACAATTTGACATCTACCGTGAGGCCTCAATAGCAAAATTTACTCTCGAGATGGCCACAAACAACGAACAAACTTCAAACTAGAGGCCATAACTCAATAAGAGAGGGTGCCCAACCACAATTTATACATAAGTTCAGCTCAGTAACAGACTGATGTGGGACAATGTTTTAACACCCACCCTCACGCGCAGCGTGCTCGTATCCCGACATCGCGTACGAGAAACGACCTAGGCCAACCGACCTAGCTCTGATACTATGAAATATCCCAACTTTTCCCTACAAAACCGGCTTTGGCAAGGCTCGACCTTAGCAAATCAAGAAACCAGAAACTATGGAGGCAGAGGAAAGAGAAGTATGATGGCAAAACTCAAAACCTTCCTTAATCACTTCGAGTTTCAGTTCAATTCGAAACTGAAATGAATTAAATTATCGAATTCTACATTTACATACACTTAAATAACATCAAACCAAAAATTCAAAAATAGAAATTCATTTAATTTCTATAGAGAAATTCTTGATTTGATTCTGCGCAGAGTTCCTTCAACAGCGATATCAAATGCATCTCTTTTGCTCCTCAACCCCAGCGAGCTCCCATGCTTTCTGTACATCACCTTCTCTATCATCCCGATCACTTTCTCTCTCATCCTCCTCACTTCAGCTCTCGGAATCCTCAGCAACACATCCAGAATCTTCACCCCCTTCCCCACCACCTCCTCCTTCGGTATGAACACCGAGAACTCGCCGTATTCCTCCTCCGCCATGTGCCACCCGTACTGCTTCTTCGCCGATAACTCCTCGAAGAAAACCGGTATGCACCCCGCGATTATCCCGTCGAAGGCCGACCGCCGCGTCGGCGTGTCCCCCGGCGGCTGGAGGCAGAAGCTCGCCTGCAGCATCGGCTTCATGAATTTGATCGGATCGTGCTCGCATATCCCGTTGGAGCAATCCACGAAATCGCAGAGCTTTTCGTATCCGGTTTCGTTGGTGGTTAAGCCGGCTGCGCCGTCGCATTCGAGGCGGATGCTCCGCCTCACGTTGGGGTTCGCGGAGATCCCGCCGCCGCCGGCGAACATCATCGCGGCAGTGCGTTTCGATTTTCTGACGCGGTTGATCCACGATTCGAGGAAGCGGAGGTTTGGGGGGTGGAACGACGTCGGGTAAGGGATGGCCTGCTCTTGCCAAGGGTAGGCTCTGGCTTCCAATGTCAGCGCCGTGACGTTGAAGAACTCCGGCGATTCGAGGAACGACGTGCCGAAGATCGGCGGATCGTTGGAAAGGGGCTGGCTGAAATCCCAGGCCGGCCGCGCCATCACGAGGAAATGGTCGTGGCCGCCGTGGCGGTTCCAGATCGAGGGGCGGTCGGAGAGGGCGATGTAGTGGAACAAATCCTGGCCGTGGAGGAAGCTGGAGTTTTGGTCCGGGCCGTAGAGATATTTTAGGGCGTCGAGGCCGGCGTAGTAAGGGAGGTAAATCGCGGCGGCGAGATCGGGATCGGCGGTGAGGCAGGGGTACTCGAGCATACGGCGGTGGAAGATGAGCTCGAGCATAAAGGGGTCGGTGCGGTACCAGCTGCGGGAGGAGTTGTGGGTTTTCTGGCCAAGGCCGTGATTGGCGGCGTAGGGGCAGAAATCGTCGAACACCGGATATTCCGAGCAGTTGGAGAGGAGGTCGAGGTTGAATTGCGGAGGGAGGTGGCGGATGTGGATCCACCGGTTTGTGCAGTCGGTTTCCGGATCGGAGTCTTGGCCGGCGGCGGCGGAGGCGAGTAGCAGGAGAGAGAGGAGGAGGAGAGAGAGTGGTGGCGAAGTTGGAGGCATCGTGGGAGGTGGAGGAGGAGAGTAACTGAATTTTCTGATCTGATTGATTATGCCTCTGTAAAATTTGTGGTTTTTTTAAAATTTGAGTTTTTTACACTTAAATTTTTTTTCAACAAAAAAAAAAAAAACAACAATTTTTTTACTTTGAGAAATTGATTTAATTCTTGTGTTTGTGTTTTTATTACCTAGTTTTCTTCTTACAAAATCAAGTCAAAATATAAGTTGCAGAAAATAAATTTTCAACCAACAACATTGAATAAGCTTACTGAATTGTAATTAAATCCTCAACTAAAAACACTCCAACTGTCTCTTGTCTATTTTACGACCGAATCCAGTCCACCTAAATCATTTAAATTAAATTATTGCAATATTTCAGAAAGGAAAAATGAAATAAGATTATTTGCATATATACCCGAAAATGCGAAAATCGGATTAAAGTAAAAATATACCAAAACAATTCGATTAAAGTTATAGCCATAGGGGTGGAAGTTGCAAAGACAGTAACTCAAGGGGTAAAAGAAGAAATAGGGCAAACTAGTTTTACCAAAAAAATGATGCTGTCGGTGAGTTTGAATGGGTCCATTAAAGCCCGAATCCGGATCCGGGAACTCCGGTTGATTTAAACATAAATTAATATATTAATAATAATAATAATATGTGTAGATTCTGCAGCAATATTTGTAATTTTTGCATCCTTCATTTAGATTCTCTATTTCGATATAATTTCGCCAATTTGTAATATAAAGTAATATCATGCTTTTGTAACATTGTCATGATTGTGTTTAAAATTTATAATCAATTCATTATAATTTTTGTTGGGAAAATCCTAACGGCCCAAAGTCCCTAGTTCACAGACCCATAGGGTGATCAAACAAGACAAGCCACCTAAGCAAATCAACAGCACAAGAGTCTTGGCGGCGTAGACCCGTTGCAATTCCTAATTGACCCCGAAAATTTCGGGCAGTGCAAGATTCTAGGCGATCACAAACTCAGCATGGGCTAGGGTTAGGACTAGGGTTTCCCTCATCGTTTTTCGCCTATAAATAGGAGTTTAAGAGCTAATTTCTTGTATTGATTTTCCTGCTTTCAAGCTGTACCAAAACTCTATCAAAATAGATACTGAATTGCTATCACTTGTCGTTTCGGGACTACCAATTATTTACTTGTTACATTAGCATTCGTTGCATTCTTTTTCATTGGGTTATTTATTGTGCTTTTACACTCTCTTAGGTATCAAACATGTTGGCTCCGTTCTTCCGATCGGTTTCTCACCGGATCCCAATCGAGCCCTGATTGGACTCAGGTTCCACGCGCGAGGTCGAACCCTCCCGCTCTTGAAGCTTGGACCTCCGCTTGGTGTCGCCTTGTATTTCTTCTCCGGTGGGGTGCGCCAATGCCTTGTCTTAACGGTTCTGGGACTTGTATCAGCTCATAACTCACTTGATGTGAGCCTCTGCCTTCCTCCAGCCAAGGACGGGATGAGACCATGTGGACAAGGGTGTAGGCACTCTCAGAGACTCACAATCTCACCGAAACACCACTTAGATCACAGGGGAGTTTAGAGAGAACGGAGAACATTTTTCAAAGTAGAGAGAGTGTGTGTGGCGCATTAGGGTTAGGATTTCACTCAAATGAGAGATGAAACCGGGTCACACAGAAATATATAAAGTGAGGGTTAATTGTAACTTGCCCGAACAGAAAAACCCAACCGCAACACCGACCGAACAAAACCAATCCATGTTTCGAACCAACAGATGGGCTCATTGATTGAGTAGCCCTAACCAAAGGCCAACCCAATTTCTATGCATTCCTTTTTGTCTATTTTTCATAGTTGTCTTGTTGATCTCTTAAATAGTTTCAAGAACTTCGTCTAATTCATTTAAATCGAACCTCAACAATTTTAGTAATATTAGAAATAGCTCCTCTCCATTTAAATAATATACACACTTTTAAAGAAAAAAATTATGTAGTGCCAAAATCTAAACAAAATTAAAATTATCACTTAAAAAAATGAAATTAACAAAAAAAAACATATTGTACATTTTTCCAAGTATAGAGGTGGAGGTCCTATCTAGGATAGTATCGAAATGACTACAAATATTAAAAAAAAATCATATTATAAATTTCGATACAATATTTATTTAAAAATTTTCTCAAACCTTATTAAATTTCTATATATTTGTGGTTATTTTTTGTGAATATCATCTTCGGTAACATGGATAATTGAAGCGGTGTAAAACAGCTGAGTAGCAGCCAGGATTGTGATGAAAATCTCCATTGTTACCTGCCACAAACAAAAACCATATTATATATTTTATATTGTTGGCTAAATCGTGATTTAGACACATATATAATTAATGTATGTTATTATACTTTATAATGTTTAAAATATAATTAATAAAATTATATATAATAATGGTTATTAAATTAGTATTTACGTCCATCAATATTACAAAGTAATACAATTAACACAAACTGTTAAAATGGAATTCCCATATATTAAATTTGTTTAAATTAAATTAAATATCAGTTTATTTTTCTTAAATAATTTTAAGTAAAAATATTTTTTTGTAAGAAGATAATACGTTTGAGAAGATAGCCACTTATTATTATGGATTGTATAAATATACATTAAACAATTTAGAGATATGTTACTAAAATAAAAGAAAATTATCAATTCAGGACCCAAGTGATAGTTTAATTATCGATTCACGATTCGAAAAGTTCTGGATTGAGAATTGATCGATGTTTCAGGTTCTGAATTGATAATTTTTGTAATCTTTCAAATCCTGAATTGAGAATGAATCTTTCGGTACCTAAATCGATAATTAAACTATCTTTTGAGTCATGAATTGATGAAATTTCTAAAATAAAACTTAAAATGAGAAAACAAAATTAAAGTGATTTTTATAAAAAGAAAAGAAAACAACATTTTTATAATTCTTGAAACTTCTTAGTATGTATATAGATTTATAGTGTGATTTTTCAATCAAAGTAGATTAATTTTAACAATTAAAATATCCAACTACAAAAAAAAATGTTACTTTAATTACCAAGTGCGCATTTCTGCCTTTCAAATCAATCTCTTTCCACGCAAATCTGTGAACAAGAAAACATTTTTTTGTAAATTCACATAATTTACGATAATTTGAATTTTTAAATAAAAATATACATAATTTATTAATATAAAAAATCACCCCATTGCGAGAAGGGTGAGAGTCCAGGCAAGGGCGGCGGAAGTGGCGGCAGCGGGGAGACTATGAGAGCGCCATTGATTAACATGGTGGAATCCGGAGATGGCGGAAGCAACTCCGACGACGGCGGCCAACAAGGCGAAGATGACGAAGAATCCGGTGGCGGCGTTCCCCATCGGGAAGTAGATCGGCGAGAAATGCGCGGGAAGATCAAATCCCTTACCTGCGATCGAAAAAAAGAAGATTATAAATTAAATTAGAATGGAATTGAAAGAGAGAGAGAGAGAGAGAGAGAGAGGTGTGAGCGAGTAATGACTCTCACCGATTTCGAAGCCGCGGTCGATGGCGAAGTTCATGGCCCAGCCGGCGACGCCCAAGACGGCGGTGTACATGCACAGGTTGAGGTAGAGAAGCAGGCGGCGCGCAGTTTGCAGCTGCATTACTGCCATCGTCGACCGTTGAAGACTTGAGTAGCAATATTTTAGGGTTTTGGATTCTTCCTTCCCTTATATAATTGCCAGTTTTGGGTTCTTTTCTTGCAATCCTGCAAATTCTACAGCTTGTAAAGATGATACTTTGTTTCCTCTACTGGTAAAGAAAAATACTCACCTATATTCTTTCTTTCTTTCTTTGCCTTGAAATAGAATCTCAAATAGTATCTTACTCAACTTTAAATATAATTTGAGGTTCACAGAATTCATAAAACTTTGCAAATTTTAGAAATCTAGAATATTTTTATAATATTTATTAAGGTTATTAAGTTTACTTTTTTATTAAATAAATACTCAAATGAGTTCATATCTAATAATAGCTCACAAAATCTTAATTTTTAGAGATAAAAATCAAATTAACCATCATCAGCTAAACCATCCCGGCTCGGCTTAATTGTCCAGAGTTGACCAAACACAATAACCAAAAAATATAAGTATAGAATAAATTGAGTGAAAATAATATTTTATCATTTAAAGAAAAAAAATATATCTTTTTTTAGTAAAAAATTAATTGAGCTGGAACATAAAAAAAAAAAGTTAAGACAATTAAGCTGGGACAAAAAGAATAATAAACATAAAATTCCATGACTTAGACTTCCTTTCACATAAAATTAAGGCTTCTTTGTTATAAATCAAAAATACCATTTGCATCCTTTATTTGAGGTGCAGTAATAAAAATATTCTACTTCGAAGTAGAGTATTGAAAACACACTCTACTTATGACCAAGAGGTCATAAGTGCGTTAAAATGTAGATTTAAGACATCGAAATAGACCAAAACTCCTCAAAAGCTTTGAGACAATTAAACGGTAAAATCTCTGAAAGCGTGTGGATAACAAGCGATACAAAAACGATTTCAAAGATTACTACACTCGGTAGGTATACTGGTCTATTCATCTTCCTGGCTTCGCAAACGAGCAAGCTTGTTAGTGACCACAACATCAAGCTGAGAAGCTCGTTCGACGATTTCTTTCCTCTTTCTAGTGGAAATGTTGTGAGCAATTTCTGCACAGTACTTCCTGATAAAGGAATTCATTCCATCAAAATTGTCAAAAATATAGTCCAAAAGTAAATTGAGTTTGTGGAGCTGGGGATGGAATAATATATCGTAACCTATTGTGCATCATGAGCACCTCAAGCTCCTTCACGTTGTGCACAACGAACTTCTTGAAACCATTTGGAAGATAGTGGCGAGTCTTCTTGTCCGAACCATACCCAATATTGGGCATAAGAACGGATCCCTTGAACTTCCTTCTGACCCGCGAATCGATTCCCTTTGGTCTACGCCAGTTTGTCTATCAAAGATGCATCAAACAAACATTAGTTGGTTAAAACGTTCAAATTTAAAAAATACATACGCCAGTATACAACCTAGTTCTTAAAATGAACACAATATCTACTAATCATATAATAGACCCTTTGATAAGGAAGACATGTATGCAGGCAATGGCGGAACCACATGGAGATTGGGGACACAATAAACAGTTCTTTCGATTAATGAGATAGACAACCTTCACCGGCAAGTTTTGAAGAAGTAGAAGAAGTGGATGATAAGACAGAAAAGGGCTCATGGTGAAGTGGAGCTGAAAAGAATTCTATTTTGGTGGCAAGTTTTTAAAATTGATATATGATACTGAGATTAGTTCTCAATTGTGTGTATTTTTGTACCGAACAAATATTTAATGGAACCAAAACAAAATATTCCTGGATCCACCACTGCATGCAGGATTATAGTAACAAAAACCTTACAATGCAAAAGGAATTCGTGACTGAAGACGTGTTCCAAAATTTCATTTCTGCCCGGAAACAAAAAATTATTCAGAACATTATATACCAGGGGGCAGACATTGTCATCCAGATAACCTATTTTAGAAGTTAGATTTATTAACTAAAATTTGTGACAGCAATCTCAGCTGAAAGATGGTGAGTGTATTAGTGATAATCATCCAAAATCAGCAACTATTGCCACAATTCATCATGTATTGCAGCACAGCATTGGACAAGAAAACAAAAAGTAGAAACCAAATAATAAAGCTAAACAAAACTGAATATACATATGAGAAGTTATGATCAGGTGGTACTGCATGACAAATTATCGTCTTCGAATTGCCTATCATTGCATTTCTTAATCACAAATAATTAAATAATAAGTTTAAACATAGATAACAGAACCAAGAATATGAATCAGATAAAATGCTAATCAACAAATTACATCAATAAATAGATGCAAATTAAGACTGGTGCCACAAAAATACTATCATCGTATCATCCAAACCCCTAATTAGTAGACCTAAAGTGAATACCTTCACGGAAACAAAGCGATCGCTCTGAGTCCTCTTGAATTGCTTCACCCTCTTCTTGATGATCCGTTTATCGAGAAGTGGTACCGCCATTGCTACTCACCTCTGTAAACAAGAAATTAAAGCGATAGAATGAAAAAAAGTGTGCCGTGTAAATCATAAGTAGTGAATCTAACCATAAACAGAACAACAGATAGTGGAAAGCGGAAGCATTGAAGCAATTGAGAGGTAGATTGTCATTACCGGTGTGAAATTAGGGTTCCGTGTTCTGTTCCGCCGCCCCTACGTTGCCGAAAGCGCATTGCGCGGTTTTATATAGTTTGACGCTTTGGTAAATCAGGGTTTGGACTTTGGGCCGGGTCAGGCTTTATTTGTACTTAAATTTGGGCCGGGTCAAATTAAATGGTGGGCGCCGCCAACCCAATGATTTTTGTAGTAGTTAGGGGTGGGAATAGGTCGGGCTACCCGACAGCCTACCACAGCCCAGGCCAGACCAGACTAATTTCGTAAATAGGCCAGACTTAGGCTATTTAAAAAGCCTATTTAGCTAAGCAGGCCTGTGCTCAGGCTTGGAAATAGGCCTACTAAGCCTAACAGGCCGGCCTATGAAAATAATCATATATTATATAATCAATTAAATGTATTTATTATCTAGAATTAAAAATTTATTTATGATTTATGAATAATAAAATAAGTTAAATAAATCATTTATTACAAAATAATGTATTTATCTAAATTATTAAATGTATTTGCTATTGAAATAATATAATATATTTATAACTTAAAAATAAAATATACATTATAAATTTTAAGTAGGCTCTCATAAGCTTTATACAGGCTAAAAATCAAGCCTATTTCATTAAAAAGGTCAGACTTAGGCCTACAAAAAGGCCTACTATAAATATCAGGTGAGGCTCAGGCCTCTTCAAATTATAGCAGGTCCAGGCCTTCGGGACCAAAGCCCAGCCTATTCCCACCCCTAATAGTAGTACTTACTCGTCTGCATGGCTTAATTTGTAATAAAGTTGGTCGTCCTGAATGAATTATAATAATTTTAAAAAATATAATTTTTTGATACGCAATAATAAAATATTAATTATACTTATAATTAGGTGTGGGAATAGGCTGGACTTTAGTCCCATAGACATGGACCTGCTATAATTTGAAGAGGCCTGAACCCGGCCTATTATCTATAGTAAACTTTTTTATAAGCCTTAGCCTGACCTTTTTAATGAAATAAGCTTATTTTTAGTCTGTATAAAGCCTATCGGAGCCACATAAAATTTGTAATGTATATTATTTTTAAGTTATAAATATATTATGTTATTTCAATAGCAAATACTCCCTCTGTCCCATAACATTAGTCATGTTTTCCTTTTTCGTCTGTCCCAAATATTAGTTATCTTTCCTAAAATGGAAAAGTAAAAGCACACTCACTAATAAAATATTAATTTCATCTATTTGTACTCGCATTGGTATCTGTGCCGGAGTGAAACAAGACTAATGTTATGGGACGGAGGAAGTATATATAATAAGGGAAGGTCTTGGGTTAGGCAGACCTAAACGATTTAGGCGGGTTTTATCCATTAACCCAAGTCCAAGCCCATATAATATACCCTAATTGGGATTAATAAACCCTATTTGGGATGGGTCAACCCATTTGGGTAGGATAAAACCCGCCTAAACCGTTTAGGCCTGCCTAACGCAAGTTTTTGCCATATAATAATTTAGATAAATACATTATTTAGTAACAAATAATTTGTTCAATATATTTTTTATTCATGAATCATAAATATATTTTAAATTGTAGATAATAAATATATTTGATTAATTAAATAATATATAATTATTTAAATGGGCCGGCCTGTTAGGCTTAGTAGGCTTATTTTCGAGCCAGAGCCTGGGCCTGCTTGGCTAAATAGGCTTTTTAAATAGCCTAAACCTGGGTTGTTTATGAAATTGGCCTGGCTCGGCCCGGCCTGTGATAGGCTAGGCCGAATACCTCTGTCGGATAACCTGGCCTATTCCCACCCCTACTCATAATCTTCAATTTAACAATTTTAATGGGACAAATCAAGTAATACATTGCAAACGGTTAAAATACTCAAATAGTTTTGTAACGCCCTTGACTTATTCTTCACAATGATTTGAATGTTTCAATAGCTGAAGAACTTAATTAAGAGACAAAATGCATATTCGATTTAACAACATACACCCCAATCATGCAATGCAAAAAGCATTTAAGAAACAATCATTTAATTAAGCTTATAGAAGGCCCAACAACCTACTTTAGAAATCATTAATTAACGTATTATTTTAAAGGTCTCCAGTCAGCAGCCTACTTCACACTTACCCGCATAGTGTATCTCTATCCAATGGAGTGTCTCGGAAGACTCCTTTAGATAATGTTTGGGCGCAAAGTTATCTTTACGACCGCCTAAGCATTGAATGCTCCGAAATTCATTCAGAGTGCAACTTCCTCCGATAATCCAGTATATTTTATTATTTCGGTTGTTGCGTATGTAAAGATTAATATTCACTGTCCTCGACTGAAAAAAGAACATTGATGCCACTTTTTTTATAGCCAAGTGTCTCTACCGCCTCTCGATCGTGGTGACATAACAAAATGCAAAGATAAGATGATGGTATAAACCCATTCCATTTTCTAAGATAAATAGGAGACGAACAGAAGGGGACAAATGACAACACAATCGGAAACGAGTTATCACAAAAGATCATCCTTCCTTTTTTTTTTTTTAGATGAACATAAAAACTCTTTGTAATATACTCCATCCGTCCCATTTTAATCGTTTTGCTTTCCATTTTCGTATGTTCCAATTTCATAGTCTTATTTATAAAAATAGTTATTTTTTCAAACTCAACAATAAAATATTAATTCCTCTCAGCTCATTCTACATTCGTATACTTTAGTTATTGTGCCCAAACTAAATCAGATAATTAAAAATGGACGGAGGAAGTATAAATTTTCATTTCAAATATAAATCTTTATATATCTCCTCCAATGATGTGGGCACACATCTGTGCCAAACCCTGTAAATCTCCTTGTGCATTTCATTTTCATGCTTATAGAACATGCATAAAATAATAATAATGATATATCCATTAATGAAAACTTCCATGAAACAAATAAGTTTATTGTTGAGAAATCGAACCCCAACATATTATATACCTTGTTGGGGTCAAACTCAAACGATTCAAACAAGTTGAAACCAACTCAGACCCACAAACCATATCCGCAGGAGTTAGGCCCACTAACAAACGGGCCAATAAGCGAATCACATCAAATTAGCCAGCATTGATCGAACCCAAGCTTTATCGATCCCGACGGCACATCATTCATAAGTCTTTAGGATAAAACAGAGTCATTACAAAAATTTCGGGGTGCCACCAGAACCCCATGTCAGCCCTAACTGACCTCATATTTTTTGGGGACAGTTTCAAAAAAAATTGGGATCGTTTCTGATGTACGGACCCATCCCTTATGTCTATAAAAGAAAGGTTCCAATTCGTTTTCAGCATCAATTTTCTCACTTAAAACTCTCGAGAAATATTGACAAATTGTTCAGTCAATAAATACTTAATTTAGTTGTCTTTTTGCATTTAATTATGTGTCTTTCTTACATTTATTCATATTTATCATTGTTCCTATGTTATTTTTTCTAACAATGATTCTAAGAACTCAAATCCAATCAATTTCGAACCCCAACATAAATTATTATTTATATCTAATGTTTAAAACTAAGATAGTTTTTCACTCGATCCAAGTTTTACAAAAGTCATATCTAATCAATCCAAATTTATTCATTCCATTAATTATTTCAATTTCAGTTCATCTTTTACACACCCCTGAAAAACGATATTATATTCTCAATTTATTATCCCCTCCCAAGTAGAAGGGAGAAAAAAGTCTAAATAAGGAATTATATTTATTGAAATCATACTCAATCAAACATCAAATGCTATGAGTGTGAGCGTGTGACGCACGCTCTATGGTGTTTCGTTACGCAGCCATTTTTCGTACGTCTCTTTCTTTCTCTCTTTCCGCGAAACACCACGTGTCGAAAATTTCCCTGGTGGGTCCGATATCCACGTGGCGCTTTCTCACGGGCGTAGCCATACTTCATCCCGGCCGATTTGTTCAACTAGACAAAACTCATTCAAGCACGGGTCGGAATCCCCTGCAGCCGGATCTTTGAACCTATGCTCCAGTTTGTTGTACTTTTAAACCAAAAAGGGCTGTAGTTATTTTAAGAGGTGAACCAAATATTCAAATATATTTCAAATTATGTACATGTTTCCAAATTTTATACAATCTATTAACTTTTTTAATTAAATAGTCTAACTATTTGAATTGTTAGGATCATATTTATTTTTGTGGTAAGAACTAGATTGAATTTGTCAAAGTTTCATGTAGTTATATAAAGTGACGAGTATATTTGAGTGGTGTCATTTTGGAAAAGAAAAAAATTTTGTGTCAAAAATTATTTATTAAAAAAATAGAAAAACATAATAAATGTGAGAATACTAATATTCCAAACGAGATTACTAAACTTCAAATTGCTTTGTGAAAAAAAAGAAACACATAATAAAATATTAAATATGGTGTTCAATTTAATAATGTGAAATTTCATTGAATCTAGTTAATTTTTTGCTACGGAAAAGTTGATCGTTATTTAATTAAAAAAATAAATTTATTAAAATTTAGAAAAAAAAAGATAGAGAGTATATTTAGATTTTTTTTTTTGAGGAGTATATTTGGAAATTTCGTAAGCGCGGTTGTAGACAATCAAGACAGTAGCAGACTTTACAGCACGCACCAGCCAACTGAATATAAATTCACGCGCAAAGGAGAGCGAAAATTTGAGAGAGAGAGAGAGAGAGAGAGAGAGAGAGAGAGAGAGAGAGCGCGTCCCTTCAGCGAGAGGGAGGGAGAGAGAGAGAGGGACGGGACTTGGATTTCTACAGGTATGCACAAACAGAGCGGTATATGGCATCCATGTATTATGTCAGATTCTGGTATTTACTGCTGTCTTGGTTAATCGGATGTTTGTTTCGCTGTTTGTGTTATCTTTTGAAGTTAATTTTACGTGATTCTTGCGATAATTGAGTCTTACATGTAAGTGTGGATTCTGGTAAGTCGTTTTTTTCCAACTTCTAGGGTTTTGGGTTGTGGGATATGGTCAGTTATTGAAGATTTGGTGTTATGTCTTTGGCGGTCAACTTCGATGTAAACGGAGTGCGGGTTGAGTTGACTCTCTGGTGTTTTGGGATTTCTTGAATAATGTGAGGGTTATTGAAAGAAATTTAATTGTCTTATTGTTTTTTTCTATATGAGGTAAATACTCTTCATCTTCTCTCAATCTTCTTTTAGTTTTTTGAAAAAAACAAAAAAACTCGTTATTGATTTTACTGATTCTTAGGCTTGTTAACTGCGGATTTCTTTACTTCTTTTTTATTGTTTTTATTCCAACATATGATTATGTATTCACTCAAGGCGTTTGGTCGGTAGTTTCCTTCGCCAGGTTGTTTTCTTGGCCGACATGGCATAGTTTGGAGTTTATCTATGAACAGTCATTTTCAGTCTCCCCTCGTTGAGTTATTTGCTCATCCCTATTGATAGGCGAGTGGTATTCTGTGAGTTTCAAGCGTTTTGATTTATTTCTTCGAGGAAAATATTCTATATTTGTTTCTATTTGCAGTAGGTTTCTTGGGTCAACTTTGCTGTTGTGGTTTTTCTGGCTGATCTTATGTCTTAAATGTTTTTTTCCCGACAGATGCTCTCAATACAATACTGTGATCAACATCGAATTTACAGATCAAATGCCATCATTAAATATGAAAGCCAAGTTAACCACGGGCTGTGTAAAGGAAAAAAGTGGTCTTCATGTAAGCCAAAAGTCAAGTATGATATCCAAGAATCCTCCCTCTCGGTCCAGAATTCATCAAGGAGCAGAAGAAACTTCTTTATGTACTTTGATCAATCAGGATGGTATGTTTTTGCTCTTTCTAGATGACATATTTGGAAGGTTTATTACTTGTCAAATACATAACACGCTTGTCTTCCATTACTGCCGCAAATTCTTGTCATTACTTATGCCTTCTCAATTTTTCTTTTTGCCTTGATGGGTGCCATTCTTAATGAATTTGATAAAGAATATTTTCCTTTCCTTTGTTTGTATGAAGTTTAAAATTGTAGTTCTCTAACGAGCGGAAGAAGCATTGTTGTATGTGGTTATGAACTTTGGATGCCCAACTAAACAGATGTAATCTTTGTGTCGCTGTACAGTTTCCCTTTGTTTTCTTTAATTTAAATGTTTTAAATCTTAACAGATGTAATCTTTCTGCATGCTGCTCTTTCTAGCTAGGCTAATGGATATTATTTTTCCTTTTTCAGCTCTTTATAAAGTGCACGAACAGGATCTTGGAAGAGATAAGGCCAATAACGATCTTGTAAGAGATGAGACCAACTGTAACAAGTTATCCAATGATTCCAGTGAAGATGAAGTTTTCCAAAATCTGTCATCAGCCTCTACAGATTCAGCTACTGACACTACGGTAGAAACAGTCATCTTTTGATAATTGATTACAAATACAAGGTGTCTACGGTTGTAGCATTAGTGAGCTGAAAGCTAGCATCATCAGACTCTTTTACTACAAGATTTTTTTTTTTTTTTTTAAACTAAAGCCCTCGCATGTTATTCTCGAAATGATAATGTATATTTGTCTTGCAACTTTGTTCTACTTACTGATGTCATCTTGGCCAATTCTTTAGGAGCCTACATCATCAAAATGCTCCTCAAACATAGAAACAATTTTTTCTCCAATTCTGGAGTCAATGGATGTATACAATGGTGGAGGTATGCTCTTTTTGCCACCTTCTAAGGGACTCTCATAACAAATTTGATGTTTTTTAAAACTTCAGTCTGAAAGTGCCAGTTGGCATTAATATCACCTCTGCATTTCTGTTGCAGGAAGTGATGATCTTTATGTTCCACAGTTGGATACTGAAGACAGTGATGATGGCAGCAGAAGTTCATGTGAATACCAAGCGTGCAATATATCGGACTTCTACATCTCTGACATGATATTTTCAGGAGCTCCCAGTGGAAGCAATTCTCAATTTGATAACAAAACAGATTCTGTTTTCCTACCTGATTATAGGTTCGAAGAGTCTAGTTTGCTTTGTGATTTGTCAGATGAATACATGGCATTGCCGTTTCTGGAGGATAATTTGGATTCAAGGCATGATTTTGATGGCCGACCAGCACAAGAAGCAATTGACACAGAAAACTCCAGCCTTTACATGGCAATCCATCAATTGAAATCTTGCAACCAGGATTCTCAAATAAATGCCTACACTGACCAAGATCATGAGAGCTTTGATCCACAGATTTATATTAGAAGTCTTCCAGACCAGCCAGATGTAGCATTGACCTTGTTGTCAACTACCTCGTCAAATGAGAAGCCAAATAAAGAGATCACTTTAGTACTTGACTTGGATGGTAAGTGCTTTGTATTCTAGGTGTTTATTGCATGCTAATTATACCTGATTGTAGAATTTCCAATAGGCATGAGCATATGGAATTGTAGTTTGTCCTCAGTTAAGGCTGTGCTGGTATGTAAAAGATGTTTACTATGTTCATGTGGTGCTATTTTTCTATTTCCCTGGATGGTATGAAGTTTTTGTTGGTTTTTAATGACTGTTTGATAATAAATGACTCAATATATTTTAATATCTTATTGCTATTCCTTGGATGGTTGCAAACTTTCTGTTGGGGTTTTTAAGATTACTTTGCTGAAATTATTGGTTGTTTAATTTCTTAAAGCACCCAGCAAATCAGTAATAAATTTTGCCTTCAATTCTTTTCTGCAGAAACGCTTGTGCACTCTACGTTGGAGCACTGTGATGATGCCGACTTCTCATTTTCTGTTTACTTCAACATGAAAGAACACACTGTGTATGTAAAACAGAGGCCTCATCTCCAGACTTTTCTCAAAAGAGTAGCTGAATTGTTTGAAATCGTGGTGTTCACTGCTAGTCAAAGTATATATGCTAAGCAACTTCTAGATATTCTTGATCCTGATGGAAACATTATATCAAGACGAGCTTATCGGGAATCATGCATCTTTTCGGATGGATGTTATTTGAAAGACTTAACTGTATTGGGTGTTGATCTTGCCAAAGTTGCTATCGTTGATAATTCCCCTCAGGTAGGGCTTTATTTATATGATTATGCTAAATGGTCTTTTTTCTTGTAAGGGATATTTCTTGATCTATATAACTTTTAGTGTTTACTGAGGATACTAGCTGCATCTGAAGTTATTGATGTATTAGTGTTGTTTTACTAATGATTTAATTGGAATAGTCCACCCAACAGTGATTAAGCCTTATGCTTTTAATAAAGTAATATTAATGCCTTTTTTTTGTCAAATTGGTACATTAAATCTTCTTTTGTTACTAGGGTACAGTTCCTTGAGAAGTAGGTTAGTATCTTAAATCCCTTTTGCTAGGTTGGATTAGGTTTGGTGATTTTAACCCCAACAAATGTTCACCAGAGATCGTGGAACTTTTCCAATATATCTTTCTAGAAGAAATGGTTTTTGTGCTAACTAGAAGGTTAGAGAATGCTGGCCTACTTTTATGTAAAATTCTAATTGTGAAACTTAATTTGAAGTATGTATTTTTAGTAGGTGTCACATTATGATCGCTGTTTAAAAAGCACACAAGAAAGGATAATCTATAAAAAATAATTTGCAGTTGCCATTCCCCATATTACACTAATCAACCTTCGCTTAAAATTTTTCTTTCGCTATTTTCAGGTGTTCAGGTTGCAAGTGAATAATGGAATTCCTATTAAGAGTTGGTTTGACGATCCATCAGACTGTGCCCTAATAACCCTGCTACCATTTTTGGAGTCCTTGGTTGACGCTGATGATGTACGGCCCGCCATTGCTAGGAAATTCGGTAACAAGGAATAAGAGCTCCTTGTTTATCATTATTAGTTCGTTTCTTATTCCATGCCACCTTCTATGCTCTCTTCTCCTTCCTCAGTGACAGTCTACTTTGTTTTCTGATGCTCCTGATTCCTTCTCATGAGTCTTGATATATAGATGTCAAATTTCATAGTTCTTCCATGTTGAGTGAAGTTATCACCATTCCTTTCAATATCTTGTTAGTTGTTTAGGCTAATTTGTTGCAAAGGGGTCAGTCTAAGGGAGGTTCTTGTTTGCTCTGTACAGATTTAGGTCCTTAGATGCGTGTATATGAATTGATTTGTGAAATAAATCATTGTTCTGATTTAACTCCTTGAAAGACCGTTCCATATTATGTCATTAGTTTTTGACTTACGCTTGCGCGTTTCTGCCTTATGACTTGGTGATGAAGAATGGGCTGAAAGTCAGTGTGCACCTTATGGTCCTATTTGTGGATAAACACACAATGAGAATTGTGAAGGGTCTCTTGAAAGTAACTTTATTGTGTTATATATTTCTTCAAAAAATAAAGTTAACAATTGGTAACTTAGATCTATGCTATTTATTTCAACTTTGCTGTTTGAAATCCTTGGTTTAAGTTGATTGAGTTCTTTATAGGTTTTGATTAAGGGAAGTGTATACATACCTTGAATGGCCTTTTCACTTACCTCCCCCCCCCCCCTTCGTTTCGTAAAGTGCAATTGTATAGTTGTTTTGTCAGCAGTGCTGCTGTACTCCCTTTGCTTCCATTCTTGGTAAGTGAAATTATATTGAGATGACTAATGTCCATATATATTTACTCTCCATCTACCAATTATAGATGAACTGATTCATATTATTATGAGAAATTACATTTAGGGAAGGGCAATACTTTCTGTGCTCTATTTTACTTTTTGGAATGCTTCCCCTTGCTGCAGGTCATTTACAGATGTACTATTCTGTTTGCAGACAATTGGAATGAGTTTAGGTAGTCATGTTTTGTTTTGTTTTGTATGTAAGTTTGCCTCTTGTTTTTCTTTCAATCATCGAATGTTTAATTTAGCATTTAGGTAGAATGTTTTCCTTTGCACTATTGTATGGTGGCTATATTTAAAAGTATATTTTAGCAGGGGTAGTTCTATCATTAGAGTTTAGCTATGACTCTATCCACTTTAATCTATTGTGGTGTGACAAAATTGGATTGGATCTTCACAACAATAATTATTAGCACATTATGCCTTTCTAGTGTTTCTGATGAGTTCTATATTGAATTATATATAACTGTTACTCAACTTTTATTTTGTTTTATTTTTAAGTTTTGTAAATCCTTGAAAAAATGGAAATAAGAAAATGGTTAACCCCCTTTTTCTTTTTTTCTATTTTTTTTTATATAAAATACATTAATTTAAAATTTGCTCTTTCAAATATTTTTAAGTATTTCGAATTCGATTTCTTAATCACAAGCAAAGTGGTTTTACATCTATATTTATGATTTATTTATTTATCAAGTTAGATTTAATGGTTTGTGTCACGGGTTAACTGAGTATTCGAACTAAATTTTGATCTATCAAATTAATTCTTGGTTGATGAATTTATGAGTTATTTTTTTATTTTTTTATATTTTATAATATTTTTTTTTTTGCATCTTAAGTATTTTACCTTTTTTTTTAATATTTTAACGATAAAAAATGTTACTCTCTTTAACACAACAAAAAAAAGCATCACCATTTTAATGTATTCATCAATTTAAATATATTATTTTGTCACCATCAATATTTAACATGTTTCAATTTCATACCTAAAATTCTTTTAAGAACTTAGTTATACATTATAATTATGTGCAAACCTAAAACTTAATTAAGTAAATCTCCTTATGTCCTTGAACATTAGTCTTGTTTCATTCCGGCACAGATACCAATGCGAATAGAGATAGAGAAAATTAGTATTTTATTAGTGAGTGTGTATTAATTTTTTATTTTAGGAAAGAGAACAATTGTTTGAGACAGACGAAAAATGAAAACAAGACTAATGTTTTGGGACGGAAGGAGTACAATTTTGACTATTAGAAATAGATCTTGATACCATTGTTATAATAAAGATACTAATAAAATATCAATCATAATATGTATGAGTTTCGAGCTAAATTGCATAAAATCGAAACTCATAAAATAACTATAAATTTAAATTAAAATAAAAAACTATAAATTTAAATTTCCTCAAAAAATAGACTATACATGTAATATTTTCCCTAAATTATAGTAGGACGGTTTTAGCCCCCACATACTTTTTAGTAGCACGTTGATTTTTATTTTATTTTTCTTTTTAAAAGAAAAGGTTGATTTAATTAAATTTCACCACGCTTTTTTAACTCTTCTTTTACTTTAGAGAAACCACAGTTTGAACTACTGTTGCGTATCGAAGAAATTTCTAGCGTGACCGACTTTGACGAGATGCCGCTGTTGATCTCCATCTGCAGCTATACACCGATTAAACTCCAGTTATATCGGTGATTTACTGCTTTTTCCCGCTTCACGCTTCTGGATTTCGTTGAAAGAGTTGTTAGTTAAAACGAGGAATTTAATAGGCATGCTAAATTTCAGCATTTGCAGCTGCTCCTCGAAATTTGGTAGTCACCTTGCAGTTGATCGATAAAAGCTTCATTGTATCTGAAAATCAAGTAATGTATTGTTTTTCCTTTCATGTCTTGCATGTTAGTGAAGGAATTTGGTTACAAAATTTGAAATATTGGATTTTGTTGGATGACATTCACCGCCGTTAGAAGTTATCGAGGGAAATTGCGCAGCCTATTCGCGGAATTTGACGAATAGATTAGTGCAAATGGGGGAACATTAGCTAGGAGCAGTTTCGGTACCTCCAAAACTGTAAGTTTGAATCGTACGAGGTATAAAGTGAGTGGAATGAGTGAGGAACGTTCGTTTCAAAATAATCGAGTAACGATGGTAGAGAACAATAGAGCTCACGGCAACAAGGATGCCGTACCGGGGAGTCAATTATGGACTGATGGACTAATTTGCGCTTTTGAATTCATCCGAGTGAAAAAAAGATCAGTAGCCCCAAAATCTGCTTCCACCATGAAGGCATCTAGTGTAAAGAATCAAATGCTCTGTGATGGAGGGACAGAGCCGACCCCCCAAAGAATGAGTCGGAGCAATCTTCTGGAAGCTGAACCTCCACTTCTTGAATTGGAGGGTGAACAAGCTGGCTCTTCGAACGTGGATGGCCAAAAATATCATCCAGATCGACCACATCCTGCTGATAAAAGTGAAGGGAGTTGTTGGGTTCCCATTGGATGGGCTAGGATTTCGGAACTTGTTCTAACAGTCCAAGCTGATGCGGAATGGGCCACTCAACATTTTGAGTTTATGGATAGTGAGGATGACATAACTGTTGCCGACGTAGCTGCTCCATACTGGGAAAGACCAGTTGGGCCGACGTGGTGGTGCCACCTCTCTGCTGGTCATCCTAATGTAGAGGCATGGTTAAATTCTGCCCAGTGGTTGCATCCTGCTATTAGAACTGCTTTGAGAGATGAAAGCAGATTGATAAGTGATCGGATGAAACACCTCCTATATGAGGTATATTATATATATGGAATATTGTACTGTTTACAAAAATAAATATATGAGTGTGGTGTTGTGGTTTTAGCAGCTTTTAGTGGTACTAGTATTATAAACCTCCTTGGATTGTTAATGTGTTTGCAGGTACCTGTAAGGGTTGCTGGAGGTTTACTCTTTGAGCTTTTGGGACAGTCTGCTGGTGACCCCTTTGTTGATGAGGATGACATTCCTGTTGTTCTTCGTTCATGGCAAGCTCAGTACTATCTTGTGACCGTTCTACATGTGAAAGGATCTGCTTCAAGAATCAATGTTTTAGGCATTACAGAAGTTCAGGTATGTCTTATTTTATGAATCTACGGTGTGGTTGTCTGCACCAAATTTGATGAAATATGTTTTCTCATCTAGGAACAACTTCTTGGTGGCGGTTACAATGCCCCAAAGACAGCACATGAAATTATAGCAGCTTTAGCTTGCCGTTTGGCACGATGGGATGACAGGTGAGACTGTGTAGATTGTATACTTAATTATAGTGGTTAATTGTGAAGTTGATTTGCTGCAATCTAACTCTAACAGAAAAAGAAAATATAAAGTTCACCATCTTGTCCTTGTTGCATGAGTGCATTTGATATAATACAACGAAGGAATTTAAGGTTGTCTTGTCTTGTGTTTTACAGGCTTCAGCAATATTTTAGTGGGGTGGTTGATCCATAAACCTCCCGAAATAATCTTTATTTGGACAGCTACATGACATTGGTTTTAATTCATTTTTTCCTTTAATTTAAGGTTATTCCGTAAGTCCATTTTTGGGGCAGCAGATGAAGTGGAACTGAAGTTCGTGAATAGGTACTATAAACTACATTAACCAACTTTTGATTCAATGATGTGCGTTTCCTTCCCATCGTCTCTCTCTCTCTCTCTCTCTCACCATATTCACACATCTCTCCCCCCTCAATAGGAGAAACCGTGAAGATTTGAATCTCCTAGGGGTGATACTTAACCAAGAAATAAGAAGGTTATCAAGACAGGTATGTTTCCCTGCCATATTACTCTTTAGTGATTTTGATAAAGATTTTGCTTAAGATAGTACAAATATTTGCTTGTATGGGGAAAATCTTCTCCAATAGCATCTTAAAATTATTAGACTATAATTGTACTTTGACTAGGGCTTGGTGTCTGTTTAAACTCTCCGGATAACATTATAGTTATCAATCTCTCCGGATAACATTACACTCAAAGCAAGTTTAAACTGAACTTGAAGTGATGGCCAAGTAATGAATGTAAAAGATAGTAACTTTTATGTTGTTGGGTTGACCTCATAGATAATAATCTGATCCCTGAACAGTTGAAAGTAGTTTTCTGAAGAAATTACTTTACTGAGCTTTAATGTAGGTGATTATGAATGTATAAGATAGTAACTTTTATGTTGAATTATTTGGAATGTTTCTCTGATCTCAGTTATGCCATTCTGCTCATGCTGTTGGCATGTAATCCATGTTTATGAAGAGTGAACTTCTAGCAAATATCTTATCGAACCATGTAGTAGAGTCCTTCTGCTCATGCATGATTAATTGTGCACGTTGCAATCTCGCGGTGCTTCCCTTTCATTGTATAATATTTTCTCTTCGAGCTTTCAAATACTTATGTGCATTGATTCCTGATAACTTGCAGGTTATTAGAGTGAAATGGTCTCTTCATGCAAGAGAGGAGATAGTTTTTGAGCTCCTCCAGCATTTGAGGGGAAATTTGACAAAAAGTCTGCTTGAAGGAACAAGAAAGAGCACCAGGGAAATGATTGAAGAGCAAGAAGCAGTTCGAGGCCGCTTGTTTACCATCCAAGATGTCATGCAAAGCACAATCCGTGCATGGTTGCAGGTCTCACGAGATCTATATCATCCAATAACTAATTCCACATTTTGCAGTCAGAATAATAAATGATGCAGTTTTATTGAATAACAGGATAAAAGCCTCACAGTAACTCACAACTTAGCAGTTTTTGGAGGGTGCGGGCTTGTTCTCTCCATCATCACTGGTTTGTTCGGGATCAATGTGGACGGAATCCCAGGGGCCGAAAGCACACCGTACGCCTTCGGTTTATTCGCCGGGCTTCTCTCCCTGTTGGGTTTAGTGCTCATTGTAGTGGGGTTGGTGTATCTGGGGTTGAGGAAACCCATCAGGGAGGAAGATGTTGAGGTGAGGAAGTTGGAGTTGGATAGGTTAGTGAAGAAGTTCCAGCACGAGGCGGAAACGCATGCCCAGGTTCAGAATCACGTTTCTCGCCATAACTTGCCTCCAACAGCTGGAGATAAGTTTGAAGAATATCTGCTAATCTCCTAAGGTATGGATTTCCTTTCCTTGTTCCTTTTATTTTTACGAAACTCGAACCCATAACTTATTGAATACTGACAAGACGCTATCCCTCATTTCCTTTTTAACTAGTATGTATACATTATGATATGGAAAATGAATTTAAACAGTTTTGATGTGCATGTTTTGATGTATAATTGATTGATTTATTATATCATATTGTTCTGTCTTATATAATAAAGACATCATGTGTGACGTAATTGAGAGACGAGTAAGTAATGTTTTGCTGAAGTAAAACTAGACACAAAAAATATGTAATATTGGCTATTTTCACTAGTCACCAACTTAGCAGATAAATATTACCTCAAATGTCTGGTGTGTGTAGTGTACAACTGCAATATATAAGTGGGTAGGGTATGTACCTTGTTCGAGATGTAGTGCTGAAACACACTGTCACAAGTTCGAGTTTTAGGGGACATCCAAATGTGTGAGTTTAAATAAATATAGTTTTTTTTTAAAAAAAAATGGGTAGGGTATATATATTTTCTCCACAAAAAAGGAAACTCAAATATTAAGCAATGAATCTAGAGTTTTTTGTTTGAATAATCAAATAGGGCGTTTTGATATTAAAATTAATGAAAATAGAGTAATTTTCCTACAATTGTGTGAAAAACTTCTTGTGTATGTAGCACAAGTTTACACAGTTTCGTTCACCTCTTTACCGTCAGTAATTTTAATTATTATTATCTTTAATGTACTGCTATATCAATCATGATTACGTTAATCTACAACTTTTAAGTAATTAAATTAAATAGACAAATTTTGGATTTTTATTTGGTTCACAATTTTTACTACGCGGTTTTATTAGTCCCACTTGCATTTTTTGTCCGTCTCATTTATTAGTCCCGTTTCCTAAAATAGCAAATTTTTTTACGCTCACCAATAAATTATTAATTTCACTACATTTACATATATTGATTTTTGTGTTATTTTTATTTGGGACTAATAATATGGGACGGAGTGAATATTATATTTGAATTATATATAAAAAAAAAATCGAAAGCGAGTGATGATTGGCCCCTTAGCACTGACAAGCAACCAATTATTCCGACTCCTTCTCAAATAATACAATAAAGAAGCAAGTTTTAAAATAATTTCCATCGCCGTTTTGTTGTGTCGCAACTTTTCTTTCCGTACAGATTCTCAACTGACGCCTATACCACCTCCCACACTCTAGGAATTTCCCGGCCGACCTCCGCCGCTGGCTGCCGCAGCCATTGGCGGATCCATGTATGGGCTAGGGGGGGCTCCAGCCCCCCCCGCCGGAATTTTTTTTTTATTTTTGTAGTATCGCGATCCGGAATTTTTTCGTTTTGTAGTATCGCGATCCAGAATTTTTTGGATTAGCCCCCCTCATAAAGAAGAAAAAATGGATGAAAATAAGAAAAAAAAATATGATAAGAAGGATTGAAGTCCAGTGGAGACAAAAAAAAAATTTCAGCCCCCCTCACGGCGATTTTCTGGATCCGCCACTGGCCGCAGCCGATTCTTATACCATTCATACAATTTTCTAGATTTTTCAAACGTAGTTCACATGGATGAGCAACTCACCCTGTCTTACGTAAACGCTTGGAGGACGCAGCCGCCGCCGTTGCTCTGCCCTCTACCAGAATACGATGAGATTTGCATTCCGCCGCCGCCACCTCTCACCCCGTCAACCAAAGACATCAAAGAGATAGGATAAAGGTAAATATAAAATAATGATAGCTAGAATTATTTTTTTTTGTTAAAGGAAAAGTTGAATCCTTATTTATTAAATTTCACCATGCTTTTTATAGTTTTTAGCTCTTCTTATACTTTAGATTATAGAAACCGCAGTCCTAAATGGTGTTGCGTATCTTGAAGAAATTTCTAGCGCGACTGACTTCGACGAGACGCCATTGATTATCTCGGTGCTTTACTGCTTTTTCCTACATATTTCACGCTTCTGGATTTCGTTGAAAAACTGTGAGGATGTTAATGTATAGGCATGCTAAATTTCAGCATTTGCAGCTGCTCCTCGAAATTTAGTAGTCGTTTTGCATTTGATCGATAAAAGTAGCTGAACCTCAAGTGGTGTAATGTTTTTCCTTTCATGCCTTGCGTGTTATTGAAGTAATTTGGTTGCATGATTTGAAATCCTTTTCAGTAAGTCAATATGTCCCCCTTCTGTGTCTGTATTGCAGGTCGTGGATGGCCTATTGCTCCTATTCTAGCTAGGAGCAATCTCCAGAACTGTAAGTTTGAATCGTAAGAGGTATAACATGAGTGGAATGAGTGAGGAACGTTCGTTTCAACATAATCGAGCAACGACGGTAAAGGATGCGATACCGGGGAGTCAATTATGGACTGATGGACTAATTTGCGCTTTTGAATTCATCCAAGTGAAAAAAAGATCTGCAACCTCAAAATCTGCTTCAATCATGAAGGCTTCTAGTGTGAAGAACCAACTGCTCTGTGATGGAGGGACAGAGCCGACGAACCCCCTAAGAATGAGTCGGAGCAATCTTCTTGAAACTGAACTGCCACATCCTGCTGAGAAAAGTGAAGGGAGTTGTTGGGTTCCGATTGGATGGGCAAGGATTTCGGAACTTGTTCTAACAGTCCAAGCTGATGCAGAATGGGCCACTCAACATTTTGAGTTTAATGACAGTGAGGATGACATAACTGTTGCCGATGTAGCTGCTCCATACTGGGAAAGGCCAGTTGGGCCGACGTGGTGGTGCCACCTCTCTGCTGATCATCGTAATGCGCGGGCATGGCTAAATGCTGCCCAATGGTTGCATCCTGCTATTAGAACTGCTTTGAGAGATGAAAATATATTGATAAGTGATCGGATGAAACACCTCTTATATGAGGTATATTATACATATATATGGAATAAATGAGTGTGGAGCTGTGATTTTAGAAGCTTTCAGTGTTTTATACCTCCTACGATTCTTAACGTGTTTGCACTTTGCAGGTACCTGTAAGGGTTGCTGGAGGTTTACTGTTTGAACTATTGGGACAGTCTGTTGGTGAACCATATGGCGAAGATGACATTCCTGTTGTTCTTCGTTCATGGCAAGCTCAGCACTACCTTGTGACCGTTCTACACGTGAAAGGATCTGCTTCAAGAATCAATGTTTTAGGCATTACAGAAGTTCAGGTATGTTCTGTTTTTGTGAATCTACATTCTACGGTGTGGTTGTCTGCACCAAATCTGATGAAATATGTTTCCTCATCTAGGAACAACTTCTTCGTGGTGATTGTAATGCCCCAAAGACAGCACATGAAATTATAGCAGCTTTAGCTTGCCGTTTGGCACGTTGGGATGACAGGTGAGACTAGTGTCGATTTTACACTTAACCGTGAAGTGGATTTGCAGCAATCTAACTGAACAAAAAAAAAAGAAGATAAAAAGTCACCATCTTGTCTTTAGTGGATGTCTGCATTTGATCCATTTAATATGAAGGAGATAAAACAACACCTCAGTCTGCATTGTTTATGTAATCAACGCAGGAATTTAAGGTTGTCTTGTGTTTTACAGGCTTGAGTAATATTATAGCAAGGTGTTTGATACATAAACCTCCCTAAATAATGTTTCTTTGGACAGCTACATGACATTGGTTTCAACTTTTAATTCGTTGTTTTCTTTAATTTAAGGTTATTCCGTAAGTACATTTTTTGGGCAGCGGATGAAGTGGAACTGAAGTTCGTGAATAGGTACTATAAACTACATTAACCAACTTTTGATTCAATGATGTGTGTTTCCTTCCCCTCCTCCTCCTCTCTCTCTCTCTCTCTCTCTCACCACATCTACACATCTCTGCCCCCTCAGTAGGAGAAACCATGAAGACTTGAATCTCCTTGGGGTGATACTTAACCAAGAAATAAGAAGGTTATCAAGTCAGGTATGTTTCCCTGCCATGTCCCTCCGAGTGATTTGATAAAGATTTTGTTCAACAAGAGACATTAGAAGCCATCCAATCGGTGATATAGCCATTACAGTCAAAGTAAGTTTATACTGAACTTGAATTGATAGACAAGTAATGTATTGCGTGCTACTTTGTGGGTTGACCTCATCTTATCGAATCCATGTAGTAGAGTCCTTCAGCTCTTGCATGATTGATTGTGCACATTTTAAATTCCCAGTGCTTCCCTTTCATTGATTGAGCTTTCAAATACTTATGTGTATTGATTCCTGATAACTTGCAGGTTATTAGAGTGAAATGGTCTCTTCATGCAAGAGAGGAGATAGTCTTTGAACTCCTCCACCATTTGAAAGGAAACATGACAAATAATCTACTCGAAGGAACACGAAAGAGCACCAGGGAAATGATTGAAGAGCAAGAAGCAGTTCGCGGCCGCTTGTTCACCATCCAAGATGTCATGCAAAGCACAGTCCGTTCATATCTGCAGGTCTCATATCATCCATATCATCCAATAATTAACTCCGTCATTCTGCAGTTAGAATCATTAATGATGCATTTTATTGAACAACAGGATAAAAGCGTTGCAGTAACTCACAATTTAGCGGTTTTTGGAGGGTGCGGGCTTATCCTTTCCTTCATCACTGGTTTGTTCGGGATCAATCTGGACGGAATCCCAGGGTCTGAAAGCACACCCTACGCGTTTGGTTTATTTGTCGGGATTCTATCGCTGTTGGGTCTAGTGCTCATAGTAGTGGGGTTGGTTTATCTGGGGTTGAGGAAACCCATCGGGGAGGAAGATGTTGAGGTGAGGAAGATGAAGTCGGAGTTGGATAATATAGTAATGAAGTTCCAGCAGGAGGTAGAGACACATGCCCATGTTCAGAATCACGTTTCTCGCCGTAACTTGCCTCCAACAGCTGGAGATATGTCAGAAGAATATCTGCTCATCACCTAAGCCAAGGTATGGATTCACCCAACGATATTTCCCTCTTTTCCTGGTTCAATGTTGTCACATAATTTATTGGACACAATTTACGGGACACAGACAAAGTGCTTAAACCACGTGCGCTTTGATCTTGGATTCCTCCTTTCCTTTTAACTACTATGTATTTTTTTTTTGTGTGTATGTAGCATAAGTTTACATTGTCTACCAAGTAATAAAATGAAAGTATTTTGAGCATTGTTTCAATGAGGGTTGTTCATTACATTTATGCAATTTAATTGTACTCTCTTCGTCCTGCCCGAATTGTTACACTTATCAAATTGTGCGTTTTAGCCGAATTGTCATTTTTTTAAAAATGATAACTTTTTCATGCATAATTGTTGAATTATCTCACATAGGTCATGGACCTGGGAATATAACACTATATAATAGTGAAATTTCGCTTTCCTTACAAGCTGGTTTTGTAGGGATACATGAGGAACTTTACATGGTATCAGAGCCCAGTTCGGTTCGAAGAGGGATTCAATTTATCTCGATAATGAGACTTGACTTATCCCTGATGATGGGATCCTCGTGGAGAAATGGAGAAATTCAAAATAATTATAAAATATTAATTTTATTTAGACAAATTTTGGGATTTTTATTTGGTTCACAAATTTTAATAGGTGGCATATATTAGTATTATATTTGAAGTAAGAAAAAAAGAAGACGAAAGCGAGTGATGATTGATTGGCCCTTGAGTTGCAGCACAGCCAAGCAATCCCTTTCTCCGTCTGCCATCTCCGACTCCTCAAAATTACAAATAAAAGCAAGTTTTTAAAATGATTTCCCATCGACGTTTTGCTGTGTCACAACTTTTCGTATGTCCGTACAGATTATCTACTGACCCACACCTTCACCAATCCACAACCGCTACCACCTCCCGCACTCTTGGAATATCCCGGCCGTCCTCCGCCGCAGCCAGCCGCAGCTGATTCTTATACCATTCATACAAATCTCTTGATTTCTCAAAGTTCTAGTTCACATGGATGAGCCACTCCTATCTTACATTAACACCCGGCCGCCGCCGTTGCTCTGTCCTCTACCGGAATACAATGAAATTTGCATTCCGCCACCGCCGCCGCCGCCTCCCCCTCTCACCCCATCAACCAAAGACCTCAAGGAGATGCTCATCTTCGGATCGCCTTCATCCTCATCTGGGATTCTCATAGACTCTTCCCCAAATCTTCTCGAGGCTTTAACCCTATCCCTCGCCTCTCCCAACATGGGGAATATTGAAAGTGAAACGTCGAATTCTGACCCAGATAGCCAGTGGTTGATTGACCCAAATTATCCAGCTTCGAAGAGCAATCTTCACCGGTCCAGAACCGCACCTGCTATGGCGGCGATCAATGAAATTGGTCACTGCTCCGATACTCAGCCGCCGCAGCTGGGTAAAACATCAATTGTCAAGCAGGGTGTTGTTCTGTTGATCATTTACTTGAGTTGTGGTGTGATTATATACTCTTTAAATATGGAAGATTTCTCAGCCAACCCGACTCACCCTGTGGTTGATGCTTTATATTTCTGCATAGTGACTATGTGTACAATTGGCTATGGTGATATAACTCCAACCAGCACTGCAACCAAGTTGTTTTCCATCACTTTTGTGCTTGTGGGGTTCGGTTTTATCGATATCTTGTTGAGTGGGATGGTTAGTTACATGCTTGATCTGCAAGAGAACTATCTCTTGAAAACTATCAAGACTGGATCTGCTCATGATGATGCTAGGTCCTATATCATTGATGTGAAGAAGGGGCGGATGAGGATTCGGATGAAAGTAGCACTCGCATTAGGCAGCGTGGTTCTGTGTATCGGTGTAGGGGTTGCTTTTATGCATTTTGTAGAGAAGATGGAACTGCTGGATGCCTTCTATGTATCAGTTATGTCTGTCACCACTGTTGGATACGGGGACAGGGCGTTCAAGTCCATGTCTGGCCGGATTTTCGCATCTGTTTGGTTGCTTGTGTCGACGCTCGCTGTTGCTAGAGCCTTTCTTTACTTGGCTGAGTTGAGGGTCGACAGAAGGCACCGGAGGATGGCTCAGTGGGTTCTCGGACAAGATATGACTGTTGCTCAGTTTCTTGCTGCAGATATTGATAACAATGGCTTTGTCAGGTAATAACTTCTCTTTGCTCAATTTGATGCTGCTACAATTCTGGCTAAATGTGTCTTTATATTATGTTTATGACACCTGGTTGTATTACATATAACTTATGCATTAATAACTGTAGCTTGAGATGATTTTCTCTGTAATGCTTTGGCTGGAGTTATGCTGAACCTCTCAAATGCTTTGCACTTTCTAGGGAGTGTGTGTGAACATGGAAACATTACTTAAAACTAGGCCTTTAGAAGCATAAAAACATAGTTGGGGGCATTTTAAGCCAAGACAGTTCCAAATACAGGATTCTTCTTTTGATATGTATGGGGAAAACTATGAAAAATACCTTAAAGTATTGGTCAACTGTGAAAAGTATCCTAATGTTTTATTTTCTTTGAATTATACCATAATGTTTTATTTTATCAATTAAAAATACTCTCTACTATGAAAAATGTCTCAATGTTTCTCTTAACACTGAATTATACCATAATATTTGATTTTTTCAATTAACAATACCCTCAAATGTTAACGGTGCTTAAATTTTGACGAATCATACATTAAATAATGCATGACATTTCCTTTTTCTTGGTATATATGTGGCATATATTGTATTAAGATTAACGTATGATTCACCATAATTTTAACACCAGTAGCTACGTAGGATATTTTTAATCAACTAAATCAAACATTAAGGTATAATTCAGTAATTTCAGAAACTTTAGGATATTTTTTTAGAGTCGAGCGTATTTTTAGTAGACAAAATGAAATAACTAGGTATAATTCAAGGAAAAGAAATATTAAAATATTTCTCATAATTTACCAATACTTTATGATATTTTCATAATTTTCCCTATTTTTGGAGTTAAAGGTATATGAAGATATGACCTCACCAAGTCACCACTAACTAGCAAGAAACAGATCAGTTTTGCTTTTTTTTTTGTCTTTCAAATGATCAAACTTAATAGTGTGATGGAACAGCTAAGCATAATCCCCTCAAACACTGGTTTTCTTATCCGGTCCTTGGACTAGCCCATAGATTTCAAAACATCTTGTTTGTACTCAACTCATACGTCTGCATTCCCTTCTGACTCAACAGATTGAAATCTTTTCCATTTATAATGAAAGTGCAGTGTGTTTGACAATGTAGTTTTAAGGTTCAAGGTTGTGCATGGAAGTGCTGCTTGAGTAGATTAAGTGAATGATGCCACTGTTTCTTTGCGCGAACATTCCAAGCACAACCCTCGTCGTCTTAGCTAGTATTCGTGCTTAAACTCTTTCGAGTAGATTAGCTGAATAATGTCACTTTGGTTGCGCGGATTGTTCAAGCGTATACTTGTTCCTCGAATGACCATTGCATCTCTTTGTGTTCATTTGTGATGTTTTTTGTGGTATTGCATGCTTTCTTGCAGCAAATCCGAATATGTTGTATACAAGCTGAAGCAGATGGGAAAGGTGGCGGATAAAGACATTATGCAGATTTGCAAACAGTTTGAACGACTCGATGCTGGTAACTGCGGAAAGATAACTCTCGCAGATCTTATGGAAAGCCACCATTGATAAGAAACCACTACGCCTCAGAGAGCTTAATCGCTTCTGAACTCAGTTGTTGGATGGTAAGAATGCCACTTGACAGTTGACACTGATTCAAGACGAGGCGAGGCCGACAGACAGATCGAATTGCAAGAATGGCGTTTGCTCGTCTTTGTGGTAGGTCGAGCTCATGTCATGCTAGTTCTGAACCAGGTAAAGTCTCTGCCCTAAAGTTTTCCGGTATGAGATATATTTTCATAGGAGTTGTTCGGTTATGGCTGGTGCTAGTCTGAGCTCAACTCGATTCAGTTACACCCAAAGATTTTAGGGTAATGCAGTCTTGTTTGTGTGGTTGGGATTTTCCTCATGGAAAATGTAAATGCTAGTATATTGGTATGAGTTGGTTCATGTAAACAAGAAATAGATGCTCAATTTGTTCATTGTGGATATGTATTAATATTAGTGAGAAATTCAGTTTTACTTATTTGAATAACTCTAATTTATTTCGTGAGCACTTTAACAAGTGATCTTAGTTAAGTATTGGAGCATTTTCTAGATGGGAAAGTCTAAGTTTAGTTTGTAGGTTGGTTGTGTGAGATTGTGATTGATTATGAATTAACATTATGTTAAAAATATTCTCTTTCTATTTAAATTGAAGGGGATGGAATGAAAAAAAGAGGCGACAATTACGGCACGACGCCGTCAACCCCTCTAATTTTTTATTAACTCAAAATAATTTGTATGAATTTTGCATAGATTATTGTCCCTTAATTAAAATATTTGATTTTGATCATGATTCAAACGTAGTCTTGGTTTGTTGAGTCAAATAGAGCACATCAAATGTTAGGTCAAGAATATTGGGAGTCGTGATTGGAATCCAAACAACAATACCTTTCACACTCAAGAAATTTAAGATATTAATAATATATATATAAAAAATAGTTTAAAACAATTATTACCATAAAACTATAAAAAAAAAAACTAAAAACAACTTTTGTACATCTCTTTTCTAAAATAATAATAATAATATTATGTAAAAAAGATTTGAAGGATGATATTTTTCCCACACAGATTTATAGGAAGGAAAAGAGGTGCTGACTATGCTAAGGAGTGTAAAAGTTCAAAGATAAGGAGTGTTTGAAATTTGTTATCTATTGCATATTTGTTGTATCTTCTTTCTCCAAATTTTCAATGATCTAGCTTTATGAGATGTTCACATCTTTGATCTATTTTCAGCCTAAATTTTAATCGAGAAATATCTTTCCTGTTGAGGGGAAAGATTTATAGGGTAGAGGTTGTGTTAAGAATGTAAGTTTTTGAGTATTAAATTCGATTAGGATAAATATTCTTTGTAAATTCGTAAAACTGATGTCTTACCAACTTAGTGGTGGTTTTGACAACATCAAAAAGGGAAAAATTGTTAGGATGAATAAGGTACCTTATTGTTATGTATGATGTGTTAAAGGTTGTATAGAAACCATTAGTTGATAAGTGTGTCTAGTCTATTCAAACTTGTAAAGTCCTGTTTAGGATATCTATAGAGTTGTAATTGGACGGATCAAGACAAACTGGTCTCCACTAGTTTGGACTTCGTAAGGTGATAGAAGAAACTGACTACATATCTAATTACTAGTTTGGAAAACTCACATGAAGAAAATTGGGTGAGGTCACCAGCACGAAACTGGTCAGTTCCACTCAAGCCTATCACTCTCGCGTATGGAGACAAAGAGAACAATTTAGAAGGAATCCTTTAAAAGACTAGACTTTAAGAATGGAGATTACTTATGGTATGAAAAACCTGATGTTGGACTAGTTTGGATTCCTCAGACTAACTTGAAGAGTTGTTCTGATACAAAATATAATATCAACATCCGAAGTCAGAAAAGAAGGAGTAGATTCAGAGTTTCTGGAAAAGCAACTCGTCCTCTGCAAAAGATATGTGCCTGATTGGATTTCATCCAATATGTCTCTCAATGACTACATTCTCTCACACTTCGTCTAGTCTACATAAGAGATAGTGAACAATATCAACAACCATGACGAGTTTACGATTCTACAATCACCGAACTGAAACACCAAATATTCAAGTGTTTTAAGCTACAAGCTTTCAAACCTTCGAGGCAATTCCATAGCTTCCCGTGTGCCATTTTTGGACACGAGATTTGTTGCTTTCTAAGCACAAGCTTACATCTTGGTGTAAATATTTAAAACTCAACACTCCCTAAGTGTTGAAGTATATCTCAAACCTAACATAATCTCATACTTGCTAACAATAAGTTTTTCAAAAATACAAACTGGTGAGTAACAACCAGTTTATAAGTGCAAGATTATCTTATAAAATTTCCGCTGCGTATATCACGGGGTCAACAATTGTCAGGACATTTAAATCTAAATAATCAACTTAATGTAAATGAATTGAGTGTTCATTTTTTATTTAATACAAAATAATTTTTTAATACTGGATCCAGTGTAAAAAATAAACTTGTATTAACTAAA
>JAPKLW010001602.1:119174-150098 GCA_026898455.1 Plectranthus barbatus
TTTTTAATACTGGATCCAGTGTAAAAAATAAACTTGTATTAACTAAAATTATTTCGCGTTATTCATATGTAAAATTAATAGACCATATTAAAACTTATCCTAAATCTAACATTAGATTGTATGTTTTGCTTAAAATATATTAAATCTAATAATTATATATGTAGGATCAGGGGCGGCACCAGCATTGGGCTGCCGGGGTCGGCCGCCCCCACAAAGTTTTGATTTTCTTTGTTTTTACATATATATTTTTTTTTGAAAAAAAATTTATATAGGATCGACCCCATAAAATTGTAATTCAGCCCTCACGAGATTCGAATTCTACATCCGCCCCTGTGTAGGATAGTGATTACATAGTAACACCTCCGAAATAATAAATAATAACAAAAAATGCATGCATCTTCAGTCCTAGACAGTAGACATATAGATTTTTAGTCTTAGACAAATGCATATAATAATTAATTAATATATTTACATTTATGATAAAAAAAATGTATCAATATTGCATATTAATATTATTTTATTTACGTTTTGATAAAAAAAAAATTACATCAATTTCGTATAAAAATGCCCACATGTATAAATTTAGCATTAAATTGTTGAATTTTTTTGCAGTTACTAATGTACTTTTCAGCCATGAATAAATGTATTGTGAATATAATATTATACATCATAACTCCATATATATATATATATATATAGATATATATATAATGTATATGTATGTATTCACAAGCAAGTTGAGGTGTCAAAATGAATAGTTATATTTGACTTTTTCAAAACATTCCAAGTGGAGTAGATGGCTATTAATGATGAGGATTATTGACTAATGAGGTCTTTCTTGACCAAAGAGAGAAGTAAACTAGCCCAAGAGTTGCACTCGATTTCTCATATTATTTATTTATTTATTTGCTATAGCCTATAGTTATAGCTTTTTATATATATTTTTTTCTGATGCACACTCAAAAAAAGTCAAAATATGATAAAAATCTAATATGCAAAAGCTGACCTACTCTATACAATATAGTAAAGTAACCCTTTTTGGCTCTTTATGAATTAATCCAAATGCAATATTTATTTTTTGTTTGTTTGACGAGTTCATTAAAATAATATTGATCAATTCTATGGTGGCATAGATATTTAATTTTTTTTATTTTTGTTTGAGTGTCATTTTTAAATAATGAATTTTGTTATAATAGTCATACATATTTATTACTCTATGTAGACTCTTAGATACAGAAATTCCATTCTTTTCCAATGTGGAATAATGTATTTATTATATCCAATGATCCGCTATAAAACTAATAACTCACTGCAAAAACTTGCGTTAGGCACGCCTAAACGGTTTAGCCGGATTTTATCCATATCTAAATTGGTTCATCCATCCCAAATAAGATTTATTAATCTCCAAATAGGGTATATTAGATGAGTTTGGATTGGGTTAATAAATAAAACCCACTTAAACCATTTATGACGCTTAACATGAGACCTTCCCATAACGTAACTCACATATCTTTGATCTCTTCTGCTACACTCTTTCGCAAGTATATCTGTTGTGTGACACTCTCTTTCGCACACTTATCCATTGAGGGATTCCCATAAATATATTCTAGTCCTTCACAAACTTGGTTTTACAAAAACGATGTCACTTGTTGGGATTGTTATCACGGTTTTGTTTTAATATTTGTCAAAAGATTTCATACTAATAAAAGTAACGTGAATTCTTATATACCAAGAATTCCATCATTTCTTTTAATATGAGACAATGTGTTTACTATACCCAACACATTAATTTATATAAACAGTCGCACCCAAATTAAAGTAAATTTAAATATTATTTTTTAAAATTTTTGCTCGCACACAAATTATTATTATTTTTTTTGAAATTCAGGTCGCACGCTGTCACTGTCAGATCCGAAACCTATATAGGTATCTTGTCATTTAATTGTATATTTTATAATTATAATAAAAAATAATACTAAATATGAAAATGGGACATATGACTTAGACACTATAAAAGATCATAAATCAAATAATTGGGAAGAAAGAGAGTATATTTTTCTTTTGAGAATAAAAGAGAGGAAAAAAAAGGTAAATATAGAAAGTAGAAACATTACCTTAAGTGGATTACCTCAAACAAATTTAAATTTAAAGGTGTATTTTGTATTCTTGGTTTTTTCTTTACAAAAAAATTGGGAAATTAATTCAATTTGGTCCCCTATCCAAGTGTAAGAAGAAATGTTGTCTCCTATCGCCATCTCTATCTATCTATCTATCTTTTTAGGCTCCAAAAAGTAGGACAATTTTTTAGTCAATTTATGCCACCCCATATTCATACGTAACCTTATTTTGGCAATTTTCCCGTTGTTCATAGAAACGCTCTAACATCTATCGTGAATGACAATAATTAAAATCGATATCATTACTAGAGATGTCAATTTAGCCCGAAATTCGTGGGTTGGTCCGATTAATCCGAGCCAAAATACGGGTTAGGGTCGAAATATATTGTCCCGAAAAAAATTTAGTCCGAATAGCCCGAAACCGAATAACCCGAGGCTCCCGATTATCTTTTTATTAATATATTTATCATAATTATAGTACTAAAATCTACTTCTAATATTGAAGATCATATTTATTAATTAAGTTTTAAGTTATATAATTATATTTAGTTCAAATAATATTCAATACATAGTTAAGTTTATTTATTTTTGAATTTAAAAATATTACTAAAATAAAAAATAATGTATTTTTAATAGTTTAATTTATCATTATCTAAAAATTTGTATGTGTTATGCATTTTTTATAAGAGAGAAGTATTATTTTGTTTATTTTTATTCTTTCAAATATTAAAAGGGAGAAAAGATATTAAAAATAAAAAATAATTAATAAATTCTTTGGCCCGACGGGCTAGCCCGAAAACCGATGAGTTAGGGTTAGGGTCAAGATTTTTTAGCCCGAAAAAATTCCAGCCCGATTCAACCCGGACCGATTAACCCGCAACCCGATAGGGCTGGCCCGAAACCCGACGGGTTAGCTCGATTGACATCCCTAAATTCATTACTAATGTAATATTGTCACACCAGTACGTGAACGTATTAATATGTATCAGGATGGATAAGTAAGCGAAACTGTCATTCCTCTACTCCAATTATTTTAACCATTATATTTCGAAGTAAATTCTCTTAACACAAATTCTTGTTATTTAGCGCATAATTTGTTTCGAACTCAATATTGATTGCGCGCTCTTTCTCTCTTGCAAATTTTTTTAGTCTTTAATAAATGTTTTTATTCATATTTTGAAACTAACTAATTTAACTAACGCATTGCTCATTTGCAACACCTATTTACTATTGTTCATTTACTTAATGTTAGAGATGTGCAAAATCGGAACCGAAATTGAAATAACCAACCAAGATCGATTTTGGTTGGTTCAAATCAGTGGGTGTAAAAATTAGATCGGCGATTGGATGGAAAAATAACTCTCGTTTAAATTCGCGTAGGTGATTAGTTATTGATAAAAAAAATTCGACTAAATCGATTAAATTAATTAGAGAAATATATATTGACTTTTAATTATTTTTTTTGGCTACAATTGAAACTGAAAGTCTCACCCGAATTTATCGAGTCAGGTAGGGAAACTCAGTCGTTTTTTGAGTCGAGCTAAAGAAATTTCAAATTTAATATACTAACTAATCAAATATAATATATTAACTAATCAATCATAATATAATAACTAATCAAAAATAATATACAAGTTTGCATATAGAACAATATAGGGTCTAATACCTATATATATATAAGATGGACTAATAATTGATTCTAATCCTTACTCAAAAAAAGAAAAAGAAAAAAAGAATTGATTCTAATCAAATTATATTCTTGTTACTTATTTTATGAATTTATACGGGTTCTTAACATGAAAACGACCATAATTCTTGTTAAATTTTTAATTTTTATTCAGTGTGACTAATGCTAGAAGAATATTTTGTCACAGGAAAGTCAAAAACAAAATCCATGATAATATATAGAGTTGAAGAAATCATCTTAATTAGTCACCCAACCTAGTTATTATTGCATATTGAATATATATATATATTAAGACCTTGCCTAACCTTGCCCACATCATTAGTCTTTACACATTCTTTGGTCAAACTTTTATACTTCCACATCCATACTAACCTTTTTTTTTTTTTTCAAAATTTTAAATGGGAATTCTTTAATTTAAACAGTGGCACAAGTAGATGAATAATTAATACTCCCTCGATTCTAATTATATATTTCGGTTTGAATATATATGTCCAAAATTATTTAAGAAGACTCCATACTTAAATAAACTTCCAACATTATCTCTGTTGTGGTTCGGAAAGTGCATAGAAACACAAAGGCCTAAGAACGAGACGAAAAACGGTAAATCGAAGGAAAGTTGAAGTAGTAAACACAATGTCCTTTATTAAAGTATTGTTGTACCCTATTTATAAAAGTAAAAAGAAATCTAATTAACAAACTAATCAACAAAAAATAAAGAGCTAAACTGAGAATTTTAGGATTTGTTACAAGAGATTCTCCGAACTCGAAGGATATGCTAACGGCATAACATTGAATAAAGTCCTTCGGGAGCTTCTTCTTGCCTTGGTTTCTCGGCATGTAAGACTCTGTCGGAGGTCTTTTTTAGATTCCTCCTTTCTTTGGACGTAAGCCCTTTGTCTATTCTTGGGTCCTTCGAGTATAATTCTCCTATGTAGCTTACTGATTGCTTATCGTTCAGGGAGTGTTACGTTTTTTCATTGTTCCTAGGGGACGAGGGACGTGGTTCACCTCCTTTTCGGTCAAAGCAGTACTATTTGGTCTTTTGTTTGTCACTAGTTCTGAGGCTTTATTTCCTTCGTTTGGCCTGTCTCCGCACATATTATTAATTTGAAACGTAAGTGATTAAAATATTTTATTTATATATAATAAATTATGAGTTCAAATTAGTTGTAATTCGTATTCATTAAGCATATTTAAGATAAGACTCAAACTACTATCATTCTATTTCAAAAAAATTAAAAAAATATGAAGAAGAATCTGAAGTATAAACTGTAATAATAAAAATTGAATATTTTAATTTCAAATATAATAATAATTCTTTTATATTCAATAAAAATATAATCATTGCTCATTAGCACGTTGTGAAAATATTGAATATGAAATTAGTAAGATAATAATTTGCAAAAAAAAAAAAAAGGTGAAAAGTGTATGAAATGATAGAGAAAAAGACGTTAGAGCGCAGAGAGGAGACAGGTGTGGTGAGCCACAGAGGATCACCCACGTGACAGTCATGTGTCGGCTAAGGTCAAAAGCCGGTGCACCGGTGGGGGCACGTGTCGACGCCGACCCGAACTTTGACCATTCTACTCCTTTACCAATTTTCACCTTCGTTGACTTTTGCCTCCCTCTTTAACTCTCCATCAAAACCTCAAATTTTGTTTTTATTTAGCATACATTTGATTAAGATTAGGGTGTAATCGAACTGAGTCGAGTCAACTAGTATCATACTCAAGTTTAACTTGTTTAGTATCGAGTCGAGCTTCGAGCATTTTTAACGAATATTATGATGTCCACGAACTTTATCGAGCTTTAGTCTAGCTTAAACGAAGTTTCTAAATTTAGAATATATTAAAAATATTCATTATTATTTTGAAAGAAAAAGTTATTTATTTCAAAATTAATATCATATTCATACTCAAATTCTAAATTTTTTCATTGATAGAAAGACTTATCATTATTATAACTCTTAAATCATGAAAATATTATTTTTATAGAAGTAATTGTTTTATTTTTCTTACTAATTTTAGCTAACGAGCTTGTTCACGAGTCGAAAACTATGATGCTTAAATTTGGTTCATTTAATAAACGAACTTTATTAAACGAGTTCGAACGAGCTTTTATCCAGTCGAAATCCGAGTAGCTCACTAACAGTTTGGTTCATTAATTTACACCCCTAATTAAGAGGTTCTTAATTAATTTTTATTGATTTAAGACCTTAATTATCGATTTATAACTTAAGAAAATCAATTTAATATTTGAAATATCTTAAAATTTAATATTGAAATTCTCAATCAAGAATTTTATTACCTTTTAAATTTTGATACAACTCCAAAAGTCCTTAATTAACTAACCCCATTCTTGTTTCGTGTTAATCGTATATATAGAGATATATATTTATGTTTGAAAATGCATAGAACTTGGAAGCATGCACATTTCATCAATTGATTTGGCTTGAATTAGTCATATATGTTTTATATGAAAAATAATACTTTTCAATGAAATGTTTTCGTCTAAAAATAACATCATACTTTTCTTGCGATTAGAAAATAACTTATTATAAAAGTAGGCAAATATAATTTGTTTAATTAATTAGTCCATATATTATACTTTCTAAAGCTGAGAAACAAAATCTTAGCTTTGGCTTTGCACACTACCAAACTATCTTTCATCTTCTACTTTATAATTTAATTTTATATAATATTTTTAAGGCTTATTTCCACATGATCTAGACTAATTTTTAAAAATGTATCCGCTAACAAATCAACAAAAAGTAAATATTTTAATTATTTAATATTATCAAATTAAACTTTCTAATTATTTGTTATAATATTAATAATATGATTTAACTTAGTTTAAATATTGTTATCTTATTAATTATTTTCTTATTGTGTTAACTATATTAAATTATTGTTTAGTTCTAACCCATCGTTATAGTGTTAAATGGATCGAATTTTTATTGTGTTCATGTTATTATTGTCCTTGTCCATAATTGAGCTTATAAATTGGTTACATATTAAGTCTTTTCTTGATAGGAAAGTCTCAAGTTAGGCATGCCTAAACGATTTAGGCGGATTTTATCCATTAAGCCAAAGTCAAACCCATCTAATATACCCTAATTGGGGATTAATAAACCCTTTGGAATGGGTGAACCCATTTGGGTATAAATAAAACTCGCCTAAACCATTTAGGCGTGCATAACGCAAATTTTTGCCTCTCTTGATAAACTGAAGCTTAACGGCTCAATACAATGATGATCCGACCCTTACAAATTACTACATTACCAAATAATGTTTGTAAAACATACTCCTTCCGTCCCATTTTCATTCGTCCCACTTTAATAGTCTTGTTTCTAAGAAAAACAATTTTTTCACACTCAATAATAAAATATTAATTCCACTCAACTCATTCTACACTCATATGTCTTGATTATTTTGCCAAAAACAAACGAGAATATTAATATGAGACGGAGGGAGTATATATTATTTATATAAACTAACTAGAAGACCTCTATGATGTGTGAATTAGTAATGAATTAGGTTATTATTATTCAATTGAGTCTAGAAATGTAGGGCTGACCTTTTCTTGTTTCTCCACTAAATTAATCAAAAAAAGAAGCTACAAACTCACTCAACCTAAATCATTATTTTTCTCGTCAAAGTTTTGTAATAAAAAGACAGCACCATTTTATGCCAAATCAACCCCTTGTCAAACCATAATCTTCTCCCTCACCCTCTCTCTCTCCTCCTCACTCCCTCTCTCTCCTCTCCACATGTCGGAAGATTTCACAGATTTCTTCTACCACCAACCCTTTCACGATGACTACTCCTCCGCCACCCATTCTTCACCTTATAACACCAACGATTTCTCCACCGCCTTCTCCGCCGGCCACTCCTCAGTCGACTACGGCGGCGGCGGCTTCTCCGAGTTCCTGCATGGCTCCAACGATCACACCTCCTTTCCCGGCGCCTTCGGCTTGTCTCCGCCGTCTCCCGTCGCGGTAGAGGAGCAGGCACCGGCGGTGGAGGCCGCGAGAGGCGGCGGCGGAGGCGAGACCACGCCTGCGACGCCCAACTCCTCGATTTCTTCCTCCTCCGCGGAGGCAGGTGGCGGCGATGAAGACTCCCACAAGGTTAAGAGAGATGGGAAGGAAGCCATTGATGATGGAGAAGATGACAGCTCCAAGAAAGAGTTAGTGCTTAAATTTTAACCTAATTTTTTTTTCTGAAAAAAAAAAAACCCATGAAATTATCTTAGCTAGTTTATTTATTTTTGAATATTCTTTGATGAATCAAAAGCTCGAAATCGAAGAAGAAGGTGGAGAAGAAGCAAAGGCAGCCACGATTTGCGTTCATGACTAAGAGTGAAGTTGATCATCTAGAAGATGGGTATAGATGGAGAAAATACGGCCAAAAAGCAGTCAAGAACAGCCCTTATCCAAGGTTCTTACTTTCATTCTTTATTATTTACTCCCTCTGTCTCGAGTAATTAGTCTCACTTTTGACCGAGTACGATAATCAATATTCATAAATTGTGAGTGTAATGGAATTAATATTTTATTAATGAGAGGAAATTAATTTCCATTTTAGGAAATGAGACTAATCTAACGGCAGACGAAAATGGAATATGGACATAACAGATGGAGTATTTTCCTTTAATTATTATAATTTTCTTGATATATTTTGAATCTTGAGCCGATATTCTTGTATGAACACGCCCTTTTGAAATTTAGATAACAGACAAATTTAATTAATTTCATGTAAGTAGACTAAGTCAAACTTGATTAATGTTTGTTATCTTGTATCACATGTTATGTGCATATTGATTGACCTATAATCAATTCTATTTTTGTATGTATTTTTTTGAGCACAACCCTAGCTAGCTAGTATGAACACTCTTGTATGTGTTCATTATCAATTACTAAATCATATTGCATCTTTCAATTTTTTTTAAAAAATGAATGGCATTAGTAGATTTTCATTTCTTCAACTTAAAAGAGAAATGAGTTGGATCATTTAGATTTGCCTATGTAATTCAAACATGAAACATATTTTAAGTATATATGCTTATATTGTAAAACATTCTTATCACTACAATACTATAAATTTAGGACCTGAAAGATAGTTTACTTATCGATTCAAGATCCGGAAGATTAATTCTCAATTTAAGATCTGAAAGATCATGAAAATTCTCAATTCAAGACCCGAAATACCATAAAACTCTCACTTCAAAACCTAAATATCAGGTCTTGAATTGAGAATTGTCTGATCTTTCGAATCATCGATTGGAAATTCATCTTTTGGGTCCGAATTGATAATTAAACTAACTTTTGAATCTTAAATCGATAATTCTCCTTTGTTAAATTTCCATGAAGCTACGGTTGTTAGGGTTAAAACATATATAGAGTAGTAGTGGTAAGTTTGTCTAGTTGACTCATGCGCATTAGTCTTTTTTAAATCCATTATCATTCTTCTTCTTACATGTAAAATTCTCATGAAATTACTGTAGTTATAGGGTTGAAATTTGGTCGAGTTGACTCATGAAACAGTCTTTTTTAAAAATTAAATCGTCAAACAAATGATTTAATATTTTGTTTTTTGAATATTTTGCAGAAGCTATTACAGATGCACAACCCAAAAATGCCCGGTGAAGAAGCGTGTGGAGAGGTCGTTCCAAGACCCTTCCGTCGTCATCACCACCTACGAGGGGCAGCACAACCACCACGTGCCGGCGAATCTCCGCGGCAACGTGGCGGCGATGCTGGCCCCTTCAATGCTAGCTCCGCCCCTACTTGCACCGGACGGCCGCGGCTTCCCTCAAGAACTCTTACTTCAGATGCCTCATCATCATCTCTATGGCGGCACCGGCACCGGCAGCGGCGGAAGCAGCTTGTTTTATCAGCAGAATTTAAGCATTCAGGGTCAAGGGCTCCACCAGTTTGCTGACTACGGATTGTTGCAGGATATGATTCCTCCCGTTTTCCCTAAAGAGGAGGCATGAGAGAGGGAGAGGGAGAGGGAGAGGGAGAGGGAGAGAGAGAGAGAGAGCTTCAAACTCGTAATTCTAAGTTCTAACTACTGCTTTGGCCTTGCAGAAAAGGGTTTCTTTATTTATTTGTATATTTCTTTTGCTATCTCTCTCTCCTCCATCTTCTCATCACATCCCCAGCTCCCATCATCATCATCTTGTATTTATCATAACTTTATAATAACTATATATATTTTGTTGGAGAAATACAGTGTGAGAACGGATAATACAACAAAGTATAACCTAGTGATGCAATTTTATACAACAGATAATGTAATAAAACCGGAATTCATAACAAAGAATGAAATGTAGCCGAATTGAAGAGTACTCTTCCCACAAGATCGATATGCCAACGTAGAGTTCATTGTCCGGTGTTTATTCCAAAGGTAAAACAACTTCAGTTTTCTACGAGGCAGCATTGCTATCGTATAATAGTAGAAGCTCCAGAAAACTGAATTACTGAACGGAGAGAAAACTAAGCAAACTAAAAAGCTTTTGAAAAGTTACAATATACATGACTATTTTCGGTAACTATACACCTATACATGCTTATAAATAAACATGTCTCATACCCGAGAAGCATGTCAGTTATGGTCGCAGACATCAAGGTGCAATGTCGATATTCAAATATGTGTGCTGACTCATTACCCACATCACTAATTACTACCTGTATTGGCTCACATAATTAAATACCACATGATGTCCCGGTGAGAAGAGGTTTGCAAAAAATAGATGTGAATATATTCATATATTTTATATTTTAGAGAGTGATAGATAATTAAGTAATAGTAAATTATAGAGTATTTTACGTATCTCGTGACTTATTATCATATAATTAGCATGAGTCGCACGCAATGCTGAATGTTTGGGGGGATTATTCACATGGGAAACATCGATCAACTTGAAAAGGTTCTAGAATAGGCATGTTCGGATCAATTTTGAAATATAATTTTTTTTATTGTAGTCATGAATTTTCGTACAGTTTTGTGCTGATAATTTTTTTTACCATTTTGAATTAATTACAACAACGAAACCACCCAAATTTAGTTTTTTAACAACATGTTTCAACCATAAAAATTAATTTTTGAAACATAATTTTCTTTTTGCATTTTCATAATTTTGTACCGTTGAATTTTTTCTGCACTTTCGAGTTGTCATTCGCATTTTCATAATTTTGTATCACTGAATTTTCACGCACTTTTGTGTTGGTCATTTATTATAATTTTGAATTTATTAAAGCAACGTAAACCACCTTAATTTGCTTTTATACATCTTACTACATGTTTCAACCATAAAAATGATCTTTTGAAACACAATTTTTTTTTTTTGTGCATTTGGATAATTTTGTACGGTGAATTTTCGTGTACTTTCGACCTGATCATTTTTGATTATTTTGAACTAATTAAAACAATGAAAACCACTAAAATTTAGTTTTATGCATCTGGTCATATACGCTCGCTGCGTATATTACTTTCTTAATATTATAATCGACTGTGCACCGAGTAGATAGTACCCATTCGGATTTTTTTATTTTTTAACAAAAATATATTTATTTAAACTCACATACTAAAATATTCTCATAATAGTTTGATATATGACACTTAGTTCACATACAAAGATAAATAATTTAGTAATAGTAAATTATAGATAGTTTCACGTATCTCGTGACTTATAATCATGTAATAAGCATGAGTCACACGCAATGTTGAATGTTTGGGATTTTTTTACATGCCAATTAAAGGAAAACATCAACTTCAAAGGTTCTAGAATTGGCATGCTACGATCCTTAATTTTCTCTCAAAAATTATGTTACATCCTTCACTATAATATTAATTTTTCGTAATAGTTAAACTCACACGCTTAAATTGTTCTGCTCGAACCTATGATCTCTCGATCAGGGTAAGGTACTCTCTTTATTACCTTGTCATTTTGTTTTTCTTCAATGAGGTAACTAGATAAAATTCATTTATCATGAAAAATTGTTTAATATATTTTTTGAAAATTATGAGTTGATTCAAACAAAAAAATGTGAAGATTGGTTATTTCATTCTCTATTCTATCAAATTAGAAGATTAAAAAGAAGAAATATGAAATTCTTACAAGTCAAATTTAAAAAAAAAAAAAAAAAAAACGAGTTTGATGAAGTGAAATGACATTTGTATCCCTATAGACGGGAACGAGGGTAAGGGCTGGAAATTAGGTCAGAATTTGTGGAAGGTGAAGAAATAAAATAGGGAAGGGGGCCTTTATCTCGCCCTCTCTCAGATTGTTCAGGCATAACTCACACTCCTCAGAGAGAGAAAAGGTAAAGGGAAATACAAATTCCCAAACACACAAAAATCATTTTTGTTTTGGTATGCTAAGTCTTCCTCTACTTCTGCTGCTCTTACCTCTCACATACATTCGTATATTCTATACACTCATCTAGCTTGTTTGATTTTGCCCTGACTCTAATTTTGTATATGCACCCCCCTTTCGGAAACCCATTTGTTTCTTTTATTGATTTTTTATTTTTATTAATTTGGGCTATGAGGGCTTTTTTTTTTTGGTTCAGTCGAGAGCTGGATGTTAGCATTTGATTTAATTCGACGAGGGTTTATGATTTTCTGGAATATTAGAGCTCATGCGGGATTAGGGCTTGTTCGATTGGTGTGGGTGGTTTGAGTTGTTATAAATTGAGTTAGCGTATCGAGATGTATACATTATCCAACAAATTCTGTTTTCACCGACAACAATTTTATTTATTCGCTTCCTTGCAAACGATTGTTTCGATTGGATGCAGTCTGTTTCTTATTTGGTATGGGGCAAACGAATTTTGGTTTCTTCATCTCTGGATTAGGGCGTTGCACCATTGGATTGTGGGTAGTGTGGGAGCATATTTGATCTTAATTTTGAGTCTGGTCCCCTTGTTACCTTCGTTTATGAAATGGGTTTCCAGTTTCTGGTGTTGGTTCATTCGAAGATGAAATCCTACGACTCGTCGGAGACTCAAACGATTACCAAGTGCTGTGTTGAGTGTCATTGATGCTTTTTATCTCCAAACTCCGGAAGCTAGCTAGTGGCAGCAGGAGATGGATCTTTTGTACCCAATTGCCTTTGAATATCCTGTTAGACACCCAACACTTCCAAATACCTGAAACTTACCATAGTGCACCCTATAAAATTTTGGTAAAGTGGCCTTTTTCCTAGCACACTGTCACTTATAAAGGAACCCCAAAATGATGCTTCTTAAAATCTTTCATAGTTGATGCCTTTCAGCCCATGTCAATCTGCAGATGGTTTTCTCTTTTTCCTGCTGCCTTTATAACAATGTAAGCATGCAGATTCTATTGGCGAACTCAAGGCCTCAAATTGTGTTCATTGTGTGGCCACTCTTGAAACAAAAGAATCATGGCAGAGAATGCTGAAGTTGAGGATCGTGTCGATCTTGATGATGATAATTACACAGAAGAAGATGATGATGTTGAAGAGCCCATGGAAGATGAAGGTGCTGGAGATGGTGGTGAGGAAAATTATGGTGAAGAACCTCAGGAGGACACCAGAAGTGAGGATGGTGAGAAAGGCCTATCTCCTGGGTCAGATAAAAATGATGTTCATATCCGGAATATGGAAGATACGGAAAACTCAGTATTGCTGAATGAAGATGAGAAAGAGAAACATGCTGAACTTCTCGATCTTCCTCCTCATGGATCCGAAGTTTTCATTGGAGGACTATCTCGTGATATTTCAGAGGAAGACTTGAGGGAACTTTGTGAACCCCTTGGTGAAATCTTTGAGGTTAGTGGATGCAGATTAGGAAAAATAGTTTGGGGCGAACATGTATTGTTGTGCTTATACTATCTCTCTTTTATTACTCATAGCTTTGTCATTTGGCAGGTCAGGGTAGTGAAGAATAGGGATACTGGTGAAAGCAAGGGCTTTGCTTTTGTAGCCTTCAGAAAGAAAGATGAGGCACAAAAGGCAATTGAAGAACTGCATAACAAGGAATTCAAGGTAATTTGCACTCATGTCTAAAGAAACACTGAGAGAATGTTTGTTGTCTTTTCTCTTTGTAATGGAAACTACTTTAGCTGTTGTTCTTTAAAATCTTCTGTTTTCTGTTTTTCTTCTTGTTTAGTTCAAATATTTTTTCTTCGGTTAGTGACCATGCCTTTCTTTATTGCAGGGCAGGACATTGCGATGTTCACTTTCGGAAACTAAATATAGATTGTTCATAGGCAATGTACCTAAGGGATGGAGCGATGATGATTTCAAAAAAATAATTGAATCGACAGGTCCTGGTGCTGAAACCATTGAGCTAATAAAGGTATTTGCCATTTTTAACCCTGAATGGGTTCAGCTGCCTGTCACTCGGCAAATTACAATTTGATTTGCTTTGTTTGATCTTATTTAACTTTCCTACAGGATCCTCAGAACCCTGGTCGTAATCGTGGTTTTGCATTTGTGGAATATTACAACAATGCTTGCGCTGATTATTCTAGGCAAAAGATGACTGCTCCGAGCTTCAAGCTAGATGGTAACATTCCAACTGTAACATGGGCTGACCCAAAGATCACATCTGATAATTCTGCTGCTTCTGCTCAGGTATAATCTCAAAGTTGAAAATACCCTGACTATCAATATCCTACTATTCAAAAATAAATAAAAAAATCCAACTATTCATATTTTGATGTTTTTACTGGAGCTCTGGAATGTACTGTATATATTCATTTATTGATGTACTGGGTTTTCACATTCTGAGGAATAAGGCTTCAAATGACACTGACATGTGGAACAGAGCTGCTACATGTTTAGTTTCGTAGAAGATTTTATCACCTATCAAACTACAATCTTGAGTTAAAACCCATTATAGCTAATGATATTGTGAATTGATGATGTTTATGCTTATTTTGAGATTATATATGTGGTAAATATGCACATCTCAATGGTATAGGAAGTGAAGTGTTGTTTGTTAATTGTTATTACCCTGGAATTAATAAACGATGGGTTTACATCCTGTTTTAATAAATTACATTCTTTTATTTGGTTGGCCGGACTCTTAGTTTTGCATATTGTAACTTGCACACTTTATGTTTACATTCTATTGTTATAAATCATGTCTAGATAGATGCTTGATTTGTGAAAGGTGGAACATTTGGCCATAAATTTGAAGCTTGAAAAAGAGAAACATTTATCTATAAGTTAAGCACTTCGTAATGATAATAGACTCGTGCCAGAAGCCACTATTCCCCAGAAGCCACTATTCCCCACTTAGTGGTCCACTTGTAATTGCTTATTTTTTGTTCTTTCCTGTATGAGCTTATGAAATGTTTTCGTTGCTCTACTATGAGAAAATGTGCTGCTATCCTTTGAGCAGGATAATGGAAACTCTATTATTTTTACATTTTCATTTATGTTCATCCAGGTCAAGGCCCTCTATGTGAAGAATATTCCTGAAAATACACAAACTGAACAGTTAAAAGAACTCTTCCAGCGTCATGGGGAAGTCACAAAAGTTGTTCTGCCACCTGCTAAGGCTGGTGGGAAGAGAGATTTTGGCTTCATACACTATTCAGAAAGATCGAGTGCGCTGAAAGCTGTGAAAGAGACAGAAAAATATGAGATAAATGGTTTGTTCTCGCATGTCTCTTTTAGGATGAGTGTTATGAGCTCATGCAATTGACAGGGTTGATGCCATGACTTGTTAATAGAGTATTGATTCACACCTGTATTTAAATTACAAATGTATGTTGAAAAATTGTTGATGTCATTTGCATACATAGTTTTTTAAACTACAAGAAAGCTATGCCTTGTTTTTTTATCTTCACAAGTGATATTGGTTTAACATGAATGCAGGCCAGGCATTAGAAGTAGTCCTCGCAAAACCTCAGGCTGAGAAGAAGTTTGATTCACCGAATACCCACAGTCCTCCGCTTCCAAACTACATTCCTCATCCGGGTTATGGTGGTATACCTGTAAATCCTTATGCCCCTATAGCTAGTGGATATGGTGGAGCTTCTGGGTTTCAGCAGGCAGTCCCTTTAACCCCTTTTCTTTTTTTTTTCTTTTTTTTTTTTAAAGTTTCTATTGTTTCCTGACATGCTGAGACTCATTTTCAGCAGCCCATGATTTACGGAAGGGGGCCAATGCCTGCAGGAATGCAGATGGTGCCAATGGTTTTACCCGATGGCCGAATTGGATATGTTCTGTAAGTAGCCCTCAAATGAAGGTTTTTTTTTTTTTTTTTTTCCCAAAGTATTGTTATGACCAACTTATGTATATTGCAGACAACAGCCTGGTGTACAGATGCCACCAGCTGTGAGACCGCGGAGGAATGATAGGAGTAATGGTGGTGGTGGAGGACAATCCCGGGGAGCGAGCAATAGTGATGATACTAACCGTAATAGACGGTACAGGCCTTACTAGATGTGGGGGTGCAGTGATTGTTAGCTATAGCAGATGAGTATTCTACCCTTATGCTGTCCAAATCTTGGTAGTATTGATGGAAAATGATGTTGAATTATCATGGAACGAGAGAGGATGGTAAGAGAATGGGGGGTTAGGGTTTGAGTTGTGTTAAATTGGAGATGTGTAATTTGCTTCTTCACCGTTGGATTATTGAAGTAGTGGTTATAGAGATTATAGACGATGCAATTAATTGTCTGGATGAAAAATAACTTAGATTTTGTAGAATCTTGTGGTGTTGTCTTTGCACTAATTGGGGGTGACCAAACTTAACGTAGTTTGGTCGAAATTGGTAGAACATAAATAATTTAGTCACTTTGATGGTTTGATGACAAAAGATTTGGCTGCATAATTGTTTTCTCAAACTGTATAATTTTGTTTGGTCATGTTTGTGCTAGGAAATTGGTTGTTTTGGTCGGACCAAATCGTTTTTATAATATATTTAAATTATATATTATTTCAAATTATAATGTATTACGATTAATGTTGTTCACAATATTTATATAATATTTTCATTGACAATTGTCCATCTAGATCATGAAAAATTATTTAATTATCAATTTAATATTTGAAATATGAAATTTTAATTTTTAACCTTAAATATCTTTCAAAATTTTAATGTAGACCTTAGGTTGTGGATTGAGAATTTTATAATCTTTTGAGTTTTGAATTGATTTTTTTTTTTAGATTTTTAAGAACTTAAATTTATAATTAAATTATTTTTTGAAGATACTTGATTTCTCGACTATGATTGTTAAATTTTAGTTAATCGAACTAAATCATTTTAAAATACTTTGACCGATATTTGATTTGAAAATATCTCAAATTATATCCATTAATTAATTATGTGTTAGCTATTGATACTACTTTTGAGCATCAAGAACACTTAGGTTAGCTAAATTATCATTAGCTAGTTAGGATGCTGTTAGTTAATTAGTTGATTGCAGCCTTATAAATAAGAGAGGGAAGTCTCAGTTGTAGGATCATCTTCTATATTCTAGAAGTTAGGCAGCTTATAGCTGAGGGCCTCTTCAGAGGAGTATTATCGAGTCTCTTGTATTTTCAGTCTTTCATTGTAATAAAATTGGAAATCCATCTTTCGATTTTATCAATTATTGTGGTGGACGTGGATTTCATCACAGAGGAATTCATCTTCGTGGGAGAACCGAATGAATATAAATTAGAGAAAACAACGAACAACTTGTTAAGATCGTTGTGAAACTTTGAAGCAAAGCAAGAAGAATGGATGGCTAGTGTTGAAGGATTGACAGGGAGGAGAAATCGAGCAGAGAGCTCGCCAGAAAACCACACGGCACTAGTAAAAAATAATCACCATCTAGGGAAGGAGTCTCCAGTTTTTGAAGGAGTAGAGGCGCAGGAATGGTAGAAGGACTGCTATGCCTCCAGCGGCTTCATCTTATTCATATAAAACAGTTGGAGGGGATACCTAGAGAGATTGGAGAAATAGCAACACTGCAGAAAATAAGGTTAGAGGGGTGCAGCGAAGCAGTGGTTGAGTCTGCGTAGGAGATGGTGGAGGAGCAAATGGATTGTCAAGGAGATGACCTATCGTTTCAGGTTGAGGTTCTGCGGATGAGTAGCAAACTGAAGAGCTTGGCAGGTCCCAACTTCATGTTGTTGAAAACGTTAAGGGATGAACAATTAGGGTGATCACGAGCCAAATATAACCAAGCTGAAGCTCGACAAAAAAAACTCCAGGCTCGAGCTCAAGTTTTCAAGCTTCAGCTTGACTTGGCTCCATCAAGCTGGGATATTTAATTTTAATAAAAGATCTATATTATTTATAATCAATAACAAATTTAGTGAGAAAATTTTAAATTATATGAAGTTTGATGAGACTCATGAACTTAATTCAAATCCATGCTATAGACTCAAACTTGTTAAGGTTCACAAGCTTATCGTGTCGAGAATCATTGAGGTCGACAACTACTCGAGTAGGATCCAATCAATTAATATCGAGTCAATTTCAATTTTTTTTTTGAAGCTGATCCCAAAGTTGATCGCGCTTCACTCCTATAAACAGCCAAGCAAAAAGGTATTTCGACAAATGGAGCAAGAAAAAATTAACTTAACATATCAATGAACAGGTAAGATAGTCATATACATCAAAGAAAACATGGCCAAAACAATCATCAAAATACTACAGTTCATCAAGGAAATCATGATAAGTATGGCTTCCTCTAAATATGCTGCCCATCACTTCTATTTGGTCCTCATAGTGATATCTCGGATGTCATTAATGGGTTTGCCAACGAAGCTTTGGGCACTCTGTGCTTAGCTTTTAAGGACATTGATTATGATTCTCATGAGAATAGTATCCCTTACAGTGGCTATACATTGATTGCAATAGTGGGAATCAAGGATCCAGAAGCAGTTCAAACTTGTATGAATGCTGGAATTACTGTGAGCATGATAATATTAATCAGGCTAAAACTATTGCAAAAGAGTGTGGAATATAATACTTACAGATGGTGATCTTTATGTACATATTGCAAATGAAGGGTTTAATACCAAAACTAAAATGTGGATTATAATCATATCCATGTTTCTGCAGAATAAATTTATCAAATCATGATTTGAAGTGCTGATACCTGGTGATTAGGTAATGGCGCGCTCATCACCATTAGACAAGCATGTTTGATAGGGTTTACGATATTTGGCTCAATATGATAGACGTGGGTGACAAGAGGATGGGATAGTGTATGACTGATACCTTGATAGGGTTTACGATATTTGGCTCAAAATGATATGTTATATATTATTGAAGATATATATAGAGCAATTACAAGAGGAAATAAAGATATACATGCTCATGAAAATCTCAACAAACCCTACCAAATATTCTTCTAGAATTATACACTATCAATGTCTTAGTGAAGACATTACGAAATGAGCTTCGAGAGGTTGTTGCAGTTACCGGGAATGCAGACATTGGCCTTGCTCTGGGCATTACAGTGACAGAGGTCTGCATATATTCTTTTTTTTATTTTATTTTATTATTAATTTTTTTTTTTGGTGTTTTGCACCTCTGTTTCAGTGCATAAACTCACCTATTCTGTCTATTTTGGCTTAAACTATTGAATATAATCAGAAACATGTTTCTTAAATATTGATGCTGGATGATGATTATTACTGAGCATTGATGTGTCAAAGCCCATGAAAAAAAATCTTCAACAGGTCCAGTATTTTAAAGTTAATCTACACGAATTTAAAGTTTATTTTAACATGTAGAATTCAAATCTCATGAACTAATTTCAACTATTATATTTTTTTTTTCACATTTTACTATTTGTTAATGCTTGATTTTTAGTGGTGAAAGTTTATGATGTGCTAACATTCGAGCATCCCTTGCTTGGAACTCTCATCGAACCTGATTAACAATGAGCTGTGAGTCGGACTCAATTTTTAACTTTCTGACTTTTAAATCTAGTGCTAATTGTAGTCTGACAATCAGTGCTTCATATTTGGCTATGTTATTTGTGGTTCGGAATTCGAAGTGAATTGCTTTTTCAATGACCCATCTTTCGGGAGATACAAGTAGTATCCCAGCTCCACTCCCCCTATAATTACTGGAGCCGTCAATAGCATGGGTCCAAAATTCTAGACTATTCAAGGCTGCCCCCAGTTTTACTTCGGGCATATAGTCTGCGATGAAGTCGGCCAAGATTTGGGATTTTATAGTGTTTCTTGGTTCGAGCTGCAGACCGTACCCCCCAGCTCAATAGCCCATTTCATCGTCCATCCTGAAAGGTATGGCTTGGATAACACGTGCCGAACTGGGAATGATGAGACTATTTTGATCGGATGTGATTCGAAGTATGGCCTCAACTTCCGTGATGCCATGACAAGTGCCAAAATGAGTTTTTCAAGAGTCAGATATTGAGTCTCGACATCAAGGAGTGTTCGGCTTACATAGTAGATGGAATGTTGGTTCCCTTTCTTTTCTCGGATGAGTACGACACTTATGGCTTTTTCCGAGACAACCATGTATAGTTGTAATTCCTCGTTTGGTTCAGCCTTTCACATGACCGGGGGACTGGTTAAGTATTGTTTTAACAATTCAAGTGCTTCGTCGCATTCTTTTGTCCATTCAAGTTTTTTGGCCTTCTAGAGCAATGAGAAGAACGAACTGTTTTGGTCTGAATATCTTGTGATGAACCTGCTTAGAGCCGCCAGCTTTCCGATCATCCATTGCACATCTTTTATATTTTTCGGTGGTTGAATGTTCTGAATTGCTTTAATCTGAACTGGGTCGGCCTCAATTCCTCTTCGGCTGACAATGTATCCGAGGAATTTTCCGGATGATACGCCGAAGGTACACTTTGCAGGGTTCAACCGCATGTTAAATTTATCCAATATTTCAAATGTCTCGGCCAAATGACGAATGTGATCCTCGAAGTTGTGTGATTTCACAGGACGTCATCTATGTAGACTTCCATGATTCGGCCGATTTGGTGTTCGAACATGCGATTCATCAACCTTTGGTAGGTTTTGATTGAATCACGTTTAATAATTATATTTGCTAAACTTATGATTATGTATTAGATTTGTGAATTGTGGATTTTTATTTTTATTATATTTGTGGATAGTGATTTTTATTGCATTAAATTGTGTTAATTTAACAATTTTATGAAAAATGCTAAGATTTTTCGGTTAAAACCGAAACCAAATCGAAAAAGATGATTTGATTTGGTTTGGTTACGGTTCGGTTTTAGTATTCTTATTCGGACGGTTTGGGTTGAGTTTTTGTAAATTTGTGGGTTCGGTGCGGTTTTCAACCCGAACCGCCCGTTGCTCACCCCTACATTAAAGTGTGCGTAAATTATAATGTGCTTAAATTAATTATAACAGTTTAACCAATTTTAAAAGTGTGCGTAATTAATTAAAAAAAAAGTTTAATGCATTAATTATTTATAATGTACTCCTTCAAATTAAAATTAAAAGATAAATCAATTGAATAAATTAAAATAAAAAAGAGAAAAAATAAAAGAAAACTAAAATTAAAAAAAAAATCTAAAATGGAAGGAACACCCTCACAACAAGCGAGTGTAGTGCACGCGCCATACATCTGAGAGTTACCGGTGTGTGCGTGTCACCGGCTAGTGGGTTCGGATATGTGGTAGGGCCCACCGTCCAACATCTACCTGGTAGCATATTTGCTACCCTTCTCTCCTCCACCTCACTATTTCTCACTCCGCCATGTTACCCTACCTCAAAAAAGCAGCCCATAGTGGATGCTCGTATTTAAGAAACGTTTCTTGCAGTAAAAATTGGGCCCCACACGCATAATGAGCCACGCACGAGTGACGATAACTCGCCCCATACACGGCCAGATTTAGCACGTGCATTACACTCTCTTGCACTGCGCCTGGCTGTGATAAAGGTATCACAATTATATATATATATTTTTTGTTTTTTAATTTTGATTTTATTTTTTTTAGTTTTTTAATTCTGATTTTGATTTGCTTTTAATGATGAAGTAAAAGTAAATAAAAATTAATGAATATTTATATAATAAAAAATAACAGTGGATGTCGATGTGGCACACACGTGACACTTCTTATTTTTGCACGAAACAACACCATTGTGCATGACCTAAAGTTCGTTTAAAAAATGAAACAAATTTAAGCATCATATTATTCGACTTGCGAGCTTGTGAGCAAGCTCGTCAGCTAAAATTAGCAATAAATATAATTTATATAAAATAATTAATTATATAAAAGTATTATTTTAATAAGTTAAAAGTAATAATAATTATATATCTTTCTAATTAGGAGAAAAATTTTATTTTGAACATGGATATAATATTAATTTTGGAATAACTATTTTTTTCTTTCAAAATAATAATGAATATTTTAAAAATATTCTAAATTTATAAAGTTTGTTAAGGCTCGACTAAAGCTCGATAAAGTTCGCGAACTTCAACATATTGAATAAAAAATCTTGACTCGGTACTAAACGAATCAAACTTGTACACGATACTACTCTGCTTGACTCGATTCGACTACACCCTCATCCGTAAGTTCGTAACCATTCCATCAAAGTAACTAAACTGGGCCAACACTAAATGGACATTAATATAACAAAACATCAGATGGGTATGGATTTGGCCCAGCCCAACACCAAATCCCTTTAACCCTACTTCACTTGACTTCTTTTCTTCAGACATAACCCTTTTTCCTTCCTATTTCTTCATCCAACCTTCCCCTTCCTACCTTCTCGCCTGAAACTTCACCGTCCCTCCTTCATGGCGGCGGCCTATGCAGCCTTGGTTTCTCTTATGAAAATCTTACATGATATCCAACAACATCATTCCCCTCCCATTTCTATCCACGCCCAACACCTTCACTCTCTCACTCAGATCATTACCTCCTTGCTGGAATATCTGGGAGCCTTTCAATCCGAAGATGATCCGTTGGAGAAGCGTATTGCTGATGCGGCTTATAAAGCTGAAGATGTTATCGAATCTCATATAGTGGACACAGCTGATCATCATACACAAAACGCCGAGAAACAAGAAGATGCAGACGATGAACAAACCAAAAGCCTCATGTTCTATCAAGATCTAGAGAGAGTCATAGAAGAAATGGATTTGATCAAGCAAATGACGGCGGAGATGGTTGCAAATAATAAGGTTGTGGCGGTCCGTGCTCGTGAGGATGTCTCTGCATCCGCTGCTCCTGTAAGATCTTCTCTTTCTTCCAGCTCCATGGTGTGCTCTGATGCTGTCTTACTTGGCCCCATTGACAAGCTCATCCAAGACCGGGGGGCCCGCCAAATCATCCCAATCGTTGGAATGGGTGGCTTAGGTAAGACTACTCTGGCTCGAACTATTTATGAACGCAAACTTATTCAGGAGCATTTTGATGTTTGTGCTTGGATAACTGTTTCTCAAAAATACAACCCGAGAGAGCTTCTTAAAGAAGTTCTTGTTCAAGTCACTAAAGAAGAAATAGAAGAAGCGAGTAAGAAGAGGGAAGATGAAGTAGGATTGATGTTATACCAATTTTTATTTGGCAAAAGATTTGTAATTGTGATGGATGATATGTGGAGCAGTGATGCATGGAACGAGATACGGCGTTATTTTCCTGATAATGGAAATGGCAGTCGGATGTTAGTGACGACGAGGCTATCACAGTTGGGCTCTGAATTGAACAAGAATTATAGCCTTCAAATGGAGTTTCTAGATGAGGATCACAGTTGGGAACTATTCTCAAAAACCTTGTTTGGAGAGGAAAGCTGCCCTCCTGAGTTGATGAAAATTGGAAAGAAGATTGTGGAGAATTGCAGAGGCCTTCCGTTGTCAATTGTTGTGGTGGGAGGCATTTTGAGAAAAAGGAAACTCACTTATGGAAGTTGGGAATCATTGAGCAACAACTTAGCTTCCATTGTGAATTTGGAGAATGAGAATCATTGCTTGAAATTATTGAAATTGAGTTATAATCATTTGCCACTCTATTTAAAGCCATGCTTTTTATACATGGGGGGTGTTTGAAGAAGATGATGAAATCAGAGTCTCCACAATCATCAAGCTCTGGGTTTCTGAAGGATTTATTAAACCAGTCAATGATAGAAGCTTGGAAACAGTTGCAATGGAATTCTTGAAGAACTTGGTAGATAGAAATCTCATTATGATTCATGAATTTGGGCGTACAGGAAAGATAAAGAGATGCAAAATGCATGATCTGTTTAGGGACTTATGCTTGAAGGAAGGTGAGAAATATGGGTTTTTCCATGTGATAGGGCAATCAACAAGCATAAACAAACAATGCCGGCGGATTGTTATACCAAGGAACACTTCAAAGAAGAAAGTAGTGGAGGGCTTGCAATCTATGCCACATGCTCGTTCTATTATTTGTGAATATGGGGAAGTCCCACGGTACCGAAATTCTGGAGTGGTGAGAACATTTCATGCATACAAATGTACAAGATACGAGAATCCATCTGTGGTTCAACATGTTAACTTGCGGCATATTGCTGTTGAACTTGATTTCTTGTCCACATTCTTCTCTTCACTCCATTTCTTTTGGAATCTGCATACAATTATTTTTTCTTGTCGATCCATATCCGAGTCTACTGTGCCTGTCGGGATTTGGAAAATGTGTCAGTTTAGGCACATTGAGTTCATTAATACCTGGGTGGATCTCCCAGATCCTCCGAGCGACGTGGATGAGGAAGTTGTGATCATGGAGAATCTTCAAGTCCTCAAGGGAGTAAATAATTTCAAGTGCAGTAAAGCGGTAGTGAAGAGAATTCCAAATCTCAAGAAATTGAAAATAATATATTTTGAACCGCCGCCTGAGGGTAGTAGCTTGTATGATGATTGGTATTGTGTTAGCAATATTCAGTATCTATCTAAACTAGAATCCCTCCGTTTAGTTGGAGGACCTTATCTGCAGAAGCTTAGCTGTCCACACTCCCTCAAGAATCTGACTCTTGTTATGAAATCTGAGTTTGAGTGGAAAGAAGAGATGCTGGAAAAGATAGGTTCACTGCCCCATCTTGAGAAGCTCCGGTTGTGGTTTGGATACTTGGGAAGTGGGAAGTGGGAAATAGAAGAAGGCCGATTCCCCAAGCTCAAATACTTGGACTTGTACTCCATTCGATATTGGAAACAGTGGACGGTAGAAGGACTACCACTGCCATGCCTCCAGCAGCTTCATCTTTATGACAAAAGAGAGTTGGAGGGCATACCTAGTGAGATTGGAGAAATAGCAACACTGCAGAAAATATGGTTGATACGGTGCAGCAAAGAAGTGGTTGAGTCTGCAAAGGAGATGGTAGAGGAGCAAATGGATTGTCAAGGAGATGAGCTATCGTTTCAGGTTGAGGTTCTGCTGCATAAGAGCCAAAAAGAACTGAAGAGCTTGGCAGGTCCAAACTTTACAGTTAAAAGTCTATAAATTATAAATAAAGCCACAACATCTCAAGCTTGGTGGGTAAGTTACTTTTTTTTTTCGTTTCTTTTATGCTTTTTATTGTTTTTTTTTTTAATTTTATGCCTTTTAATTTTATTCATTATTGTTTTAATATTTTACTAGATTTACACGCGTGCGATGCACGACCGACATATTTATTATCGTATTTAGTTATATTAAAATATAATTATAAGGTATATATATATATGTATTAGTATAGTTATAGTATATTTTCTTCATATTATACATCCAACTATATATACATTTGCTAAAAACCATAGCAAGAAAACAAAACACAAAACTTATAGAATTAGAGTTTGTTTTACAAAATTATCCTATCAAAATTTATATTTGTATTGTTTGTAAATAGAAAATAAGATAAAATAGTTAAAATGTAATGGTTTACAAAGATATCACAAGATTTTGTTGAAATTGTTATTATTGTTTATTGAAATATATGTTTATGTTATAATATAAAAACATATCAAGTAAAACAAAATTTAAAAAAAATAATAAAATTGATATGATGTGATGATGTACACCTGCGCTATGTTTGAATTAAATATATAATGCCTTATTTTATGATATTAAGATATAATTTACAAAGTCATATATTTTAACATTTTTTGTGATTCTTTTAAATATATTTATTTTTTATTCATAAGTGTTACATTTAATATAGTATAATATAAATTATTTGATATATTATACGTCAAACTATATATATAAATTTTAGTAAAAACAAAAAGAAATATATCCAATACAAAATTTATGGGATTTGATTCAAATATTATCACATAAAAGATATTACATATGTATTATTTTAAGAAATAACAAATATAATAAATTAGTGAAATATAATATTTTAAAGAAAAAGTTATAAATATAATTTTGTTATTATTTATTATATATCTATAATATAATAGAATAAATAATAAATAAAATAATATAAAATTAAGGGTTAATTGCATATAATAACACAACTTTTTAAAAATTGGCAAATATAACAAACTTTTTGAATTTTGGCAATTATAACATACTTCTTAAAAAATTTGCAACTATAACACTTTTTTTGGGTTTTAGCTATTATAACATAATATTTAAGAATTTTACAATTATAACACAATATTTGAAAATTTTGCATTTATAACATCAAATTTTTAATCGACTAAAAATAAAAATTAAAAGTAAATAAAATAAAATAATTTATATTTAATTATGCTATTGTATATAAAGTATAAACTTCAAGTTTATAATTTTATACAATTTAAAATTTTTGTTTATGCAATTTAGGTTTTACATTATTTTTTTAATTATAACATACTTTTAAGTTTTATAGCAATTAAAACAAATTTTAAAAAAAAATTCAATTATAACATACATTTTGTTGTCCCCAAAAACATCAATTAAATTTTTCTTTAAGAGAAAAATGAATTCCGTATGTTGTTCAAATGAATTTCTTACCTTGTTATCAACAAAAATGAATTTTGTATGTCGTTATCAATTAAAAAAGTCATTCACATTTTCTTTAATCAATTTATAATTTATAATCATTTAATGTATATTGTGTTATTTTTCATAATTTAAAAGATTAAATGATACAAAGAATGATAGTAGAAATAAAAATTCTCAAAATATGGGCCAGTGGGTGATAGTGTGCTAAATAGGAATGAATTTACACAATTCATATAAAAATATCAATGGTTGAGATTATTTTTTTTTTCCAGATTTCATGCTTAATTGCTTAATAAATCATGCTTAATGCAATTATGCACAATTTATAGAGCAATTAAGTATGAACGAAAATTATGCTTATTTTGCTTGCATGTGAAGAGTCAATTACTTTGAAAAATTCATTCTTTTCTCCTATGAAGATGCATACATTATACAGCAAATTCTGTTTTCACACACAACAATTTAAGTAAAATGGCCTTTTTCCTAGCACACTGTCACTTATAAAGCAACCCCAAAATGATGATGCTTAAAATCTTTCATAGTTGATGCCTTTCAGCCCATGTCAATCTGCAGATGGTTTTCTCTTTTCCCTGCTGCCTTCATAACAATGTAAGCATGCAGATTCTATTGGCGAACTCAAGTCCGCAAATTGTGTTCATTGTGTGGCCGCACTTGAAACAAAAGAATCATGATAGAGAATGCTGAAGTTGAAGATCGTGTCGATCTTGGTGATGATAATTACACTGAAGAAGATGATGATGTTGAAGAACCCATGGAAGATGAAGGTGCTGGAGATGGTGGTGAAGAAAATTATGGTGAAGAACCTCAGGAGGACACCAGAAGTGAGGATGGTGAGAAAGGCCTATCTCCTGGGACAGATAAAACTGATATTCATATCCGCAATATGGAAGATACGAAAAACTCAGTATTGCTGAATGAAGATGAGAAAGAGAAACATGCTGAACTTCTCGATCTGCCTCCTCATGGATCCGAAGTTTTCATTGGAGGACTATCTCGTGATATTTCAGAGGAAGACTTGAGGGAACTTTGTGAACCCCTTGGTGAAATCTTTGAGGTTAGTGGATGCAGATTAGGAAAAATAGTTTGGGGCGAACATGTATTGTTATGCTTATACTATCTCTCTTTTATTACTCATAGCTTTGTCATTTGGCAGGTCAGGGTAGTGAAGAATAGGGATACTGGTGAAAGCAAGGGCTTTGCTTTTGTAGCCTTCAGAAAGAAAGATGAGGCACAAAAGGCAATTGAAGAACTGCATAACAAGGAATTCAAGGTAATTTGCACCCATGTCTGAAGAAACACTGAGAGAATGTTTGTTGTCTTTTCTCTTTGTAATGGAAACTACTTTAGCTGTTGTTCTTTAAAATCTTCTGTTTTCTGTTTTTCTTCTTGTTTAGTTCAAATATTTTTTCTTCGGTTAGTGACCATGCCTTTCTTCATTGCAGGGCAGGACATTGCGATGTTCACTTTCGGAAACTAAATATAGATTGTTCATAGGCAATGTACCTAAGGGATGGAGCGATGATGATTTCAAAAAAATAATTGAATCGACAGGTCCTGGTGCTGAAACCATTGAGCTAATAAAGGTATTTGCCATATTTAACCCTGAATGGGTTCAGCTGCCTGTCTCTCCGCAAATTTCAATTTGATTTGCTTTGTTTGATCTTATTTAACTTTCCTACAGGATCCTCAGAACCCTGGTCGTAATCGTGGTTTTGCATTTGTGGAATATTACAACAATGCTTGCGCTGATTATTCTAGGCAAAAGATGACTACTCCGAGCTTCAAGCTAGATGGTAACATTCCAACTGTAACATGGGCTGACCCAAAGATCACATCTGATAATTCTGCTGCTTCTGCTCAGGTATAATCTCAAAGTTGAAGATACCCTGACTATCAATATCCTACTATTCAAAACTAAATAAAAAAATCCAACTATTCATATTTTGATGTTTTTACTGGAGCTCTGGAATGTACTGTATATATTCTCATTTATTGATGTACTGGGTTTTCACATTCTGAGGAATAAAGCTTTATGTGGTAAATATGCACATCTCAATGGTATAGGAAGTGAAGTGTTATTTTGTTAATTGTTATTACCCTGGAAAAAAATAAACGATGGGTTTACATGCTGTTTTAACAAATTACATTCTTTTATTTGGTTGGCCGGACTCTTAGTTTTGCATATTGTAACTTGCACACTTTATGTTTACATTCTATTGTTATAAATCATGTCTAGATAGGTGCTTGATTTGTGAAAGGTGAAACGTTTGACCATGAATTTGAAGCTTGAAAAAGAGAAACATTTATCTATAAGTTAAGCACTTCATAACGATAATAGACTCGTGCCAGAAGCTACTATTCGCCACTTAGTGGTCCACTTGTAATTGCTTATTTTCTGTTCTTTCCTGTATGAGCTTATGAAATGTTTTCGTTGCTCTACTATGGGAAAATGTGCTGCTATATGGAAAGTGAGCAGAAACTCTATTATTTTTACATTTTCATTTATGTTCGTCCAGGTCAAGGCCCTCTATGTGAAGAATATTCCTGAAAATACACAAACTGAACAGTTAAAAGAACTCTTCCAGCGTCATGGGGAAGTCACAAAAGTTGTTCTGCCACCTGCTAAGGCTGGTGGGAAGAGAGATTTTGGCTTCATTCACTATGCAGAAAGATCGAGTGCGCTGAAAGCTGTCAAAGAGACAGAAAAATATGAGATAAATGGTTTGTTCTCATGTATTTCTCTTTTAGCATAAATTGGCATATATTATCGTTAGTGTTACGAGCTCATGCGATTGATGGGGTTGATGCGGTGACGTGTTAATAGACTGTCGATTCACATCTGTAATTAAATTGCAAATTATGTTGATGTCATTTGCATACAGAATTTTTTAGACTCAGGTCAAGTTTTTTTCTATGACGATGATGCACAAGAAAGCTATGCCTTGTTTATTTATCTTCACAAGTGTGCAATTCCTTGAGTCACTGTACTTCAGGCTGTATTTGGTCAGAGAGTGATATTGGTTTAACATGAATGCAGGCCAGGCATTAGAAGTAGTCCTTGCAAAACCTCAGGCTGAGAAGAAGTTTGATTCACCGAATACCCACAGTCCTCCGCTTCCAAACTACATTCCTCATCCGGGTTATGGTGGTATACCCGTAAATCCTTATGCTCCTATGGCTAGTGGATATGGTGGAGCTTCTGGGTTTCAGCAGGCATTCTCTTCAACCTTTTTTTTTTTTGTTAAGTTTCTATTTTTTCCTCTGATTGTGTGGTTCTAACATGCTGAGACTCATTTTCAGCAGCCCATGATTTACGGGAGGGGGCCAATGCCTGCAGGAATGCAGATGGTGCCAATGGTTTTACCCGATGGCCGAATAGGCTATGTTCTGTAAGTAGCCCTCAAATGAAGGTTTTTTTTTTCTTTCAAGGTATTATTGTGACCACATTGACCAACTTGTGTATATTGCAGACAACAGCCTGGTGTACAGATGCCACCAGCTGTGAGACCGCGGAGGAATGATAGGAGTAATGGTGGTGGTGGAGGACAAACTCGGGGAGGGAGCAATAGTGATGATACTAACCGTAATAGACGGTACAGGCCTTACTAGATGTGGGGGTGCAGTGATTGTGCTGGGATTTAGCTATAGCTATAGCAGATGAGTATTTTACCCTTGTGCTATCCAAATCTTGGTAGTATTGATGGAAAATGATGTTGAATTATCATGGAACTGAGAGAGGATGGTAAGAGAATGGGGGGGTTAAGGTTTAAGTTGTGTTAAATTGGAGATGTGTAATTTGCTTCTTCACCGTTGAATCATTGAAGTAGTGGATGGATAAAAAATAACTTAGATTTTGTAGAATCGTGTGGTGTCGTGTTTGCGAAAATTAAGGGTGAACCAAAATAAATTGATTGGTTTGGTGACTATAAATTTTGGTCGGATAGAATCGTTTTTTTCAAATGGTATAATTTGGCTTGGTGATGATTTGTGGTAGGAAATTGATCGTTTTGGTCGGATAGAATCGTATTTGTAATATATCTAAAATTTATATTTTTTCAAATTATGATGAATGTTATTCACAATATTTATATAATCATAAAAAATAATTTAATTATTAATTTAAGATTCAAAATCTGAATTCATAATTTATAATCTGAGAGATTGTAAAATTTTCAATGCAGGACCTCAGGTTATGAATTGAGAATTTTATAATCTTTCGAGTCCTGAATTGTAAATT
>JAPKLW010001602.1:150108-162986 GCA_026898455.1 Plectranthus barbatus
GAATTTTATAATCTTTCGAGTCCTGAATTGTAAATTATTTATATTTTTTAGATTTTAAATTGATAGTTAAATTATTTTTTATATCCTGGATTGAGAAAAATACAATTTAGATGTATATTTTGTTTATCTTATTATTAATTTCAATAATGTATATGTTACCTTTTTATTTCAGATTTTGTTTTGAGCTTATTTTGACAATAACATTATAATTTATAACATTAAGAACTTCTTTGCATTATTAGTTATGGATGCCATTGCAATCCTTAAATGTTTTATAGATGTATAAATTGTTTGTTCTCATAAAATAAATTTTATATAAAAAAATATATGTATTCCCTCCGTCTCAAGTAAAATGGTCTTTTTCTTTTCGGCATGAGAATCAAAGGCTGTGAGTGTAAGTGGAATTAATGTTTTATTGTTGAGTGTGAAAAAATTGATATTTACTAATTCGATTGGGACGCCCAATTTGGTAATTGAGTCAATTCAAATGTGACAGAAAGAGTATATCTCGACTATGATTGTTATTAAACCGTCAAAATCAGTCGAACTGAATCGTGTTAAAATAGTTTGGTCGATATTTGATTTTAAAATACCTCAAATTGTATCCATTAATTATTATTAGCTTAAGATCATCTTAGCTATTGAAGTCTCATTGCAGGATCATCTTCTATACTTTTAAAAGTTGGCAACTTATAGTTGAGGGCCTATTTAGAGGAGTGTTATTGAGTCTCTTGTATTTTCAATTTTTCATTGTTATAAAATTGGGAATCCATTTTTCAGTTCTTTCAATTGGTGCGGTGAAAGTGGAATTCATCTTCGAGGGAGAACTGAATGAATAGACTAGAGAAAGCAACGGACAACTTGTTACTATCATTGCAGAATTAAAGCAAAGCAAGAAGAATGGATGGCTAGGGTTGAAGGATTGATAGGGAGGAGAAATCGAGCAGAGAGCTCGCCGGAAAACCACACGGCACCAGTACAGAGATTAAGGAATGCCGACGAATCAACGAATGGCGATTGTGAGGAGTGGGAAGTGGGAAATAGAAGAAGGTCGATTCCCCTTGGTCAAATACTTGGGGTTGTTCCAAATTTCATGCTTGATGAGACTTGTGAACCTAGTTTGAATTCATGCTTGATTCAGGCTCAAACTCATTAAGGCTCAAAAGCTGATTATGTCGAGAATTATTGAGGTTGACAACTACTGAGTGGCTCAATTTTGAGTTTTTTTTTTCAAGTTGATCTCAAAGTTGCTCGTGCGAGACTCATGGTCACTCATATAAACAACCAAGCAAAGGTTTTTCGACAAGAAAAAATTAACTTAATGTATAACACTGGCGAAGTCAACCTTGGGCTGGGGGATGACGAGCTCCCGGCAGGCCGATTTTTTTTAGTTATATTTAAAATATAATTATAAAACTCGATTCAATGTGATATGGGCAAGCCCATCAGAACTTCAAGTCTGCCTCCGCCCCTGCGTATCAATTAACATGTAAGATAGTCATATAAAATAAAAGATTCATCAAAGAAAACATGGCCAAGACAATCATCAAAATATTGAAGTTCATCAAGGAAATCATGATAAGTATGACTTCTTCTAAAAATGTTGTCCATTACTTCTATTTGATCCTCATAGTGATATGTTTGGTTTTTACTATTTAAATTAAGCAATTTAAAATAAATCAACACAATAAAAATTTGATCCATTCGTCCCTTGCTCGAGGTACAGTGGTGAAAGTGTCTTGTCACAAAGAGTTCATGGTTAAATAAAGAGAAAAGTATAAATCTATCTAATATACTAAAATGGAACCGAGAATCACTGTTGAAGAAAAGAAGTTCCCGCCTAATATTCATGCAATTGCTGCTGAAAAGCAAAATTGTTGCATATTTGTATATGCACAAATCTGAGTTGTCTAATCTGTAGTTATTACACCATGTCTACCTGCCCAACTCCATACCTCTCCTGACATTCTCGCCTTTCAAGAATTCAAAATTCAAAATATTAATCAATCCAAACCACATAATAAGGTAGCACCACACTTTTTTTTATTATTTCAATTGAACCTATGTGTTTGCCTTTTTGAAATCTCAGCCATAGCATCGTGCAAGCATACCAGCCGCTGCCCTTTACCTTTGCACAGTCAAAACCTCTAGGAGTCTCAAGCACCACCTCCATGATAGCGCTCACTACCATATTCAGTGCTAGCTTCTGTGGGTGCAAGAAATAAGAGTAAGCAGCCTCATCCACCAGCGTGGTCTCGAGCAAACACCTCCATTGAGTAATGGAAAACAACCAAGGCCACTACGTCAGTTAAGATGAAGGTTGAGGAATGATGGGTTAAGATAGCAGCCTAAAGGCGATAGCTACGCAGGCAGAGGATGGCCGCAATGGGGTAACGTGGACGGCGGTTGACTACCGAATCTTCACCGGTTCACCGGTCACATACCAAACAAATTAAGGACAGTCATGATCTCTCTCCCGTTATCCTCTCAATGGTTGTTTAAGAAATGGACAACGATAACGATGAATGAGAAGCGGGGCGGCTGGAAGTGCCTAACGGTAAGGCGAAAAATATTGTAAATAATTTTTTTTTTTAATATTTAGAATTTAGTGTGCGGCGGCCAGCGGATGAGTAATAGAAGATTTGGGGAGCCAGAATGTCACAGCTGAATAGGGCAAAAGAGGGACATGAACTTACTTTTTCTACTTAATAGAATTCCGTATTATTTAAAGCAATTTCAGTAATATTATTGACCCTTGGTTATTACTCCTAATTTTTACGTGTTAATATCATCTTTGAGAAATGACTAGACTATTGGCGGTTTTTTTTTTTTTTTTATTTATATGTTTTGATATGTTTGCTATTGAATTAAAATTCTGAGTCTTATGTTTCCCAATTGCTCCGGCAGCAAAAACAAATTCACAAATATTTGCTCTTACAAATATTTTACATTTCTTTAGTTAAGTAATTGAAAAGATTAAATTTACTAACAAGAAGAATATTCTTTGAGTTCACCATCGTCTCATTAATTATTTTTGTTTGTTACAGTTCTTTAATTTTTTTTAAATTCCCACTTCATTTGGTTGTTTTTTGTTCTCTATCAAATCATAAAATGTAAGAATATTATTAGCTCAAAAAAAAAATATAAGAATATTATTTTATTGTGATCTGTTAGTTGCCAGTGATGGTAGTGGAGAACAGGCAAACTCTATGTTGACTTTGGTCACCAAATTTCATCGGCATTCTATATCATAATTGATTAGCCATGCCGTGGGTGAATATGGAGTGATACATGAGGCATGCAATTAATTTTATCTTAAATGAATTAAACTTTGTTGTTAATAGTCAAATATAAATGGAATGGAAAAGTCCAATAACAAAAATGAGAAAAGCAAAAATACCATCAACCAAAATAAAAAAATTGATGAAAAATAATCTGCTAAAATTTGCTATTGAAAATGAATCAGATAAGGGAAGGAATTGCAAGATGAAAGAAACTGGGACGCTGATAAAGGGTAAGAATTGGATTTTGGAGAATCGAAAAGAGAAAGAGTGTGGAGTGACAAGACATGTGAGAGAGTGAGATAATCAATTACAAGGAGTCCCAATGTCCGCGAAATCCTATTTTTGTAAATTTTGGTTTGTTTACTCCTTTATTTTTTTTTATTAAATTTATACGTGTAGGATATAACTGATAATTATAATTATTTATATCTATCTATATATATACTAAAGTAAAGGCTAAAAATTAGGGTTGTTATAATAATTTTTATTTTCTATCAATATACATATAATTTAATAAAATAATTATTAATTGTGTCTAATAAATATCACTTTTTAAAAATTTTATATCTATATAATATACTAAAAAAATTCCATTATTTTTCTCAAAATTGATGAAGAAACGTATAGATGTTGAAATAATATATATTAAATAAATTAATAATATTCTAACCATTATTAGTTAATAGTTGAAGTATCCCAATCTATAAAATATGTTGAAAAATGGGTAATTTTTGCAATTATTATTTAATTGAAAATATACGTGCACTTTTAAAATTTTTAAAAATCATATTCTGAATTATTTTATGTAATGTCCCATTTGGTGGTTCTAATGGAAAAGTGATTAGATATTATTTTTAGTAAAATTTTATTTTCATATATTTATATTTAGAAGTAATTTGATTTTAAAATTGTTAACTTTATATAAATAAAATTATCTATTAAATCAAGTTAAGAGTTCCAAAATTGCAAAAGTTATTTGGAAAAAATAATAAAACAAGCATATTTGTAATACAATTTAGATATTAAATTTCTCATTTATTATTTGAATTTTAAATTCATATTATTTTGATTTATTAATATATATTTATTTTAAAAAATAACCTAATATTTAAAATTTTATAAATACTAGACATTAAATTGGTAAATGAACAAACTTAAAAATTAAACCATAATTTTCAATGTAAAAACTTAAATTATAAATACAGACAAACAGTGTGTGTGAATTATACTCCCTCCGTCCCGCTTGAATAGTCCCGGTTTGACCGGGCATAATAACCAAGAAATGTAAATGTTGACTAAGTTGAGTGAGCCTAATATTTTATCGTTGAGTGTGAAAAAGTTACAATTAATAGAAATAAGACTACTGAAATAGGACAAACAAAAAAGGAAAGTGAAATCATTCGGGTGGGACGGAGTGAATAATTTTTAAGCATTATGTTATTTTTGTAAAATTGACAAATGTTAGGAGTTTGAATGCAATTACTTTTATTTTGAGTACAAATATGAATAAATAAATAATATATGTGGTGAAAGTTTATTAGATAAGTTTAATATTTTTCATAGATTTTTTAACAATATGTAATTAATTTTATTTTAAGCAAACTACTATAATACTTTTAGAAACATGAAAATTCTCTACATGGTTATTTATATATAATAGAATCATAATTTATTTTTCAATAAAGTGAATAATATTATTTTGAATTAGATTATTTGTATATTTTTTTGAAAAATATTTGTCCGCGCAACGCGCGGGTGTAAATTTAGTTATAATATTATATTACAAACTACTCATGTTTTCTCAAATATATTACAAATTATATATATTTTCTATATAAATATTCAAACTGTCAAATATGTCTTAAATTTATGATGAAATTATATTTATTTATATTTTAAAATTTTAAATAAACATATAATTATATTTAAAAATATTTAATAAAAAATCTGGCATATTAATAAATAAATAAACACTTATTTAATTTTTATATTCGGTGAGAGCATTTATCAGTTGACTATTCAATTTCGTTGGAAAATGCAAAGGAAAGGGGCTACTACTATACTTTTCAACAATTATTTTGTTTGGTTTCGTAAACGAAGCAGACATCTGAAAGGGGCTTGTGTGGACTCTGGAGAAGGATCCATTATCTAAACTAGCTATACTTGGATTTGAACGCACATTATTATACTTTCCAACCAAATTCCATCTCCCAAATTCTCACACACTCTTATCATGGCGGCGGCAACGGCCTATGCAGCCTCGGTTTCTGTGATGAACATCTTAGATGATATCCAACAACATCCTTCCCCTCCCATTTCTATCCACCCCCAACACCTTCATTCTCTCACTCAAATCCTTACCTCCTTGCTGCAATATCTGGAAGTCTGTGAATCCGAAGATGATCCGTTGGAGATGCGTATTGTTGATGCGGCTCATAAAGCTGAAGATGTTATCGAATCCCATTTAGTGGACACCATTAATCACCATAGACAAATCAGCTCAGTTGTTGCAAAAATCAGCCGCTTTTTCAACTGCTTCCGAGCTTCCAAGAAACAAGAAGATGCTGACGATGAACGAACCAAAAGCCTCAAGTTCTATCAAGATCTAGAGAGAGTGATAGAAGAAATGGATTTGATCAAGCAATTGGCGGCGGAGATGGTTGCGAAGAATAAGGTTGTGGCGGGGGTCCGTGCTCATAAGGAAGACTCTGCATCCGCTGCTCCTGTAAGATCTTCTCTGTCTTCCAGCTCCATGGTGTGCTCTGATGCTGTCCTGAATGGCCTCATGGACAAGCTCACCGAAGACCGGCGGGGCCGCCAAATCATCCCAATCGTGGGAATGGGTGGCTTAGGTAAGACTACTCTGGCTCGAAGTGTTTATGAACACAAACTTATTCAGGAGCATTTTCATCTACGTGCTTGGATAACTGTTTCTCAAGAATACAACACGAGAGAGCTTCTTAGTGAAGTTCTTGTTCAGGTCACTAAGCAAAACAGAAAAGAAGTGAGAGAGAGGAGTGAAGATAAGGTGGGATTAGAGTTGTACCAATTTTTATTTGGTAAAAGATTTTTAATTGTGATGGATGATATATGGAACATTGATCCATGGAACGCAATAAAACGTTATTTTCCTGATAATGAAAATGGCAGTCGGATATTAGTGACGACGAGGCTATCAGAGTTGGGGTCTGAATTGAACAAGAATTATAGCCTTCATATGGAGTTTCTAGATAAGGATCACAGCTGGGAACTATTCTCAAAAACCGTATTTGGAGAGGGAAGCTGCCCTCCTGAGTTGATGGAAATTGGAAAGAAGATTGTGGAGAATTGCAGAGGCCTTCCATTGTCAATTGTTGTGGTGGGAGGCATTTTGAGAAAAAGGGAACACACTTACGGAAGTTGGGAATCAGTGAGCAACAGCTCAGCTTCCACCGTGAATTTGGAGAATAACGAGCATTGCTTGAGATTGTTGAAATTGAGTTATAATAATTTGCCACTCTATTTAAAGCCATGCTTTTTATACATGGGGGTGTTTGACGAAGACGATCAAATCAGAGCCTCCACAATCATCAAGCTCTGGGTTGCTGAAGGATTTATTAAACCTGTCAATGACGGAAGCTTGGAAACAATTGCAATGGGATTCTTAAAAGACTTGGTAGATAGAAATCTCATTATGATTCATAAATTTGGTCGTACAGGAAGGATAAAGACATGCAAAATGCATGATCTGTTTAGGGACTTATGCTTGAAGGAAGGTGAGAAATATGGGTTTTACCATGTGATAGGGCAATCAAGAAGCATAAACAGACAATGCCGGCGGATTGTTATACCCAGGAACACTTCAAATGAGGAAGTAGTGGATGGCTTGCAATCTATGCCGCATGCTCGTACTGTTATTTGTGAAAATGGGAGAGTCCCACAGTACCGAAATTTTGGATTGGTGAGAACATTTCATGCATACAAATTCGGTCGCACCATATTTGAAAAATACCTGAATCCCTCTGTGGTTGAACATGTTAACTTGCGGCATCTTGCAGTCGAAGTTTATAGCATGTCCACATTCTTCTCTTCACTCCATCTCTTTTGGAATCTTCATACAATTATTGTTTCTTGTTCATCCGAGTGTATAGTGCCTGTGGGGATTTGGAAAATGCGTCAGTTTAGGCATATTGAGTTCATTAGTTCCTGGGGGCGCCGGGTGTATCTCCCAGATCCTCTGAGCGACATGGATGAGGAAGTTTTCATCATGGAGAATCTTCAAGTCCTCAGGGGAGTAAATAATTTCAAGTGCACTCAAGAGGTGGTGAAGAGAATTCCAAATCTCAAGAAATTGAATATAGAATATTTTAAACCGCCGCCTGAGCGTAGTAGTAGGTTGTATGATGATTGGTATTGTGTTAGCAATATTCAGTATCTATCTAATCTAGAATCCCTCCATATGGATTTTGTTAGACTCTTAGGAGGAGATCCTTATAGTCTGCAGAAGCTTAGCTTTCCACACTCCCTCAAGAATCTGACTCTTTATATGAATTTTGAATTTGAGTGGAAAGAAGAGATGCTGGAAAAGATAGGTTCACTGCCCCATCTTGAGAAGCTGAAGTTGTTCTATGGATATTTGGGAAGTGGGATGTGGGAAATAGAACAAGGCCTATTCCCGAAGCTCAAATACTTGGAGTTGCACTATATTAAATATTGGAAACAGTGGACGGTACAAGGACTGCCATGTCTCCAGCAGCTTCATCTTTTTCGTATAGAAGAGTTGGAGGGGATACCTAGAGAGATTGGAGAAATAGCAACACTGCAGAAAATAAAGTTGATGAATTGCAGCGAAGCAGTGGTTGAGTCTGCGAAGGAGATGGTGGAGGAGCAAATTGACTGTCAAGGAGATGAGCTATCGTTTCACGTTAAGGTTTTATTGTTAAGAGAGAACCAAGAACTAGTGAAGAAGTTGGCAGGTCCCAACTTCACAGTCCATCAGTATAAAGCACAGGGGCCAGGGCACTCCTTTTATCCTCTACACGCGCGTGCGCAACAAAGCACAAGTTCTCGTTTCGAGAGTGGCGATTGATTGGAGTTAGTTAATTTTTCGTTTCTTTTATTGTTTTTAATTTTATTCATTATTGTATAATATTTTATAACCTTTATTTTATGATTTGTTAATAATTGAAATAGTCGAGAGTAAACATCATTAATTTTTTTTACTATATTTTAACTTTTAAAAATTAAATAAAAATGAAAGAAGAACATGTGTGCTATTTCTAAGTTAAATTATATTAATTTCACAAAGCTCATGAGTCTAATTCGAACCTATACTTCACTCAGGCCTAAATTCGATAAGGGTCACAAGTTTATCACGTCGATAATAATTGAGCACAAACTTGATCTCGATAACCACTCAAAGGTGATATTCACTTACAGAATTGGATAGCTTTAAGTAGTAATGAAGTGAAAAAGTGGGAGATCCAACAAGGAGAATAGGAAAATCAAGTCTTGTTACCCTAATTATGTGCCAAAATGTCAATAAATGATACATCAAATGCATAAACTAGTTCACTAAATCTTAATTAGATCTTTCCTATAAAAAACCAATCACCCACCAAATTATCACAAAATCAAATCAAGAAATCACAACCAGAATCCAACAGAAACAAAGTATAAAACTAAAATCTTTTCAACAAAAACCACAACCCAATCAGATCAAGCAAAACAAGACTCAAGAACCTAAAAAAAAAAAATTCCAATTCAAGATTCGAAGATGAATAAACCCATACCCATCAAATGACAGCAAAATACAAATCCTAAATGGCATATATTCTTTATTCGTGCATGTGATATTAATTTTTGTTCTTCTAAGTTGCGCTTAAATTTATATTTTTATTATTAACTCATTACATTATTATCTATACTTCAATTTATCCCAAATATATGTTTGAACCCATTAGCCTTAGCCCCATTATTAATTAGATTTATTATTTCATAAAGGCCTATATTTTATTTTTATTATTAACTCATTAAATTATTAGCCCAAATATATGTTCTTTGACACTCTCACAATTACATTCATCTCAAAGTAATTAATGAGGGGACTTGTGTGGACAAGGATCCATTATCTAAACTAGCTATACTTGGATTTTGAACACATTATTATTTATTTTTTTCTTATGCCTTCTCCTCCACAATTAATATTAGGAGAAAGATATTTTTAAATTTGTGTCCATACAATTAACATCTCTTTTTCTCAACAAAAAAAAAAAAAAAAAAAGAGACTTCGAGCAAAATAATTTAGACTAATAATATGTATATTACAGATATATGAACAAGAAATAAAGCAGGGGCACTCATTTTTTCCTCTACACGCGCGTGCGCAGCACAGCCATATTCTCAAGCGTGGTACATTACATGTTCCCGCTATGAGAGTGGAAGTGAGTTTAATCACATTAATTCAAATGTAGAAGCTTTAATTAATATGAATAAATTTTTTATTTTGTATGAATTGTTGTTTTATTGTGTATGAAATTTAATATATCATTTCATTTTATTTAATGTGTCACAATCTATTTAAATATTTTATTTATTGTTTTATAAAAAAATTGTTTAAGATAAATTATTATAGTGATTGATTTTAATTAAAATAAATATTAATATTTATTATATAAATGAATAATAAAGGAATCAAAATGAAATATATTATCATAGTGGAAAACGTAGAGTTGACTGCTGGAGATGAAAATTGAAAAATTATAAATCTAAATGTGGAATAAAATAGAGTTGAATGTATTGTAGAATTTGTTGATGAACACGATAGAGAGGACTTTCATTATTATAAATTGGTATATGTCCATTGAGAGTATCTTGATGGGGATAGCATTGGCAGCATGGCCGATCGGTTTGGTTGTGAGGGATTGGGTTCGTAGGGATGAATTGGTGACATCATCGATCATCGAGGGGGCGATAAGGAGGCTTATGGAGCAGGAGGAAGGAATTTCATTTTGCGCAGTTAAAGAAACTTTAAATGCATACGTTCTATTCAAAAAATGCAGTATATGTTTAGTGCGAAAAATACACTTAATATTAAGAGAAGATGTATATTCTTTTACAATAAAAATGCATCATCTTCATGTGAAAAAATGACACTACTTGATACATTTCCTATGCATAATTCATGCATTTTTTATTTAATGTAAATACAATGAGCTGCATATAACATCTGGATACAAAATCACAATTTTCGTGTTAATCTTCTAAATTGAACATATGCGATATGAATATCATATGAATTGTCGTAAAAATACTTTTAATCTGATATATAATTTATATTAAATAAATTTAAATCGAGAAAGATATAATAGTTTGATTACAATATGAGGAAAGAGAAAATAAGGAGAAACAATGTTTTGATTTCAAGATAGAGAAAACAGTTACTCAAATTTAAAGATTAAATTACTAAAATACTATAATTACCTTATTTAATTAATGAATTCCTAATTATCATTATCACTACATCAACAAAATAAAAGATCCAATTTTTTTTCAATTTAACATAGGGAAGTCTTTACCATATAATCATTACTATATATAAAGTAAATAATAAATAAATATTGATGTTAGTTGCATTCTTTGGTCATTAATGATCTATTAAATTCACTAAATTATGACATGTGTAGATAATATATTATGATTTGGTTGTTAATTAGATTAATTTCATACAAAACAAAAGTTTCAATTATTAATGAATAACTTTTTTAATATTTTATTTATAAAACAAGGGAAGAGCGACATCCAGCGATAAGGAGAAAATAGAACTGTTACAGGTCAACTCCATACGGAAAAAAATGATGCTAGGAAGTGAGAAGTCTGAAATTGAGATTTCCGTAGTTTTTACAGAGCTATTACCGACAATCAAGGATCCGCCTAAAGCTAGAATGGTTCAGAAGAACTTGAAGCTGTTTCACATATTGGACGAACACCAGGTGTTCGATGAATTGTCAGAGTTGAATATGGAGGTAGTCGGTATGCCACTTGCAAAATGGAGGGGTAAGATTTCTATGAAGATGGTGAACTCAACCCAATAACATAAATGATCTTGGGCAAAATGGAATACTAATATTTTGTGTTCTGATCTGAATTATAACAAGGTTGAGTCATTGGATTCATTCTGGGAAATACTTCTACCTGGGGCTGGATTGAATGGGTTTTTGATGGTATTATGAAGGGTTAATGTCATGGAGCAATAGACTCCCTCCGGTTCCATGAGAATGCATTTTTGTTTTTTGGGAGTGGATTGAATATATTGGAGTTCCTTCAACTTGTTAAGAAGGGAGAGGTGTTGGGTCTTCGTCTTCGTCTTCTCAATGCGACATTGTTGATTCCAGGAATAACAAGTGAGCACGGTGGAAAGTGAATTACGGGCAAGCTCTGTTTCAAGCCACAAGAGGAAAGATAGGAGAGTTTGAGATACACTATATTGGTGACTCAAAAGAGGTTTAAATCCTCCTAGAAAGTTGATTGGGTGTTTTGATACGGGGGCGGCAAGAAGCAAAGTGAAGGTTGGAGACAAGTAACAACCAATCAATATATCTTAATGGATGATAAGAGGACCAGTCATTGCAAATATTTCATTACTAACTATGCATATGGAAGCAGCTGTGTTGGATTCTATGGAGATGATAATGTTGCTATTGCAATTGAAGTATATAAAAAATAGAATTGATAAACTTTTAGAAGGGACACTTTATTTTAGTATATTAGTAAATTTTTGCATCATTAATCATTGATTCATATTTTTCGGAATACAAATAAATTTTACTTTACAATGTCTAAGTAAAAAAGCTCCCTAAAAATTACATGTCCTATATAATAATACAAAAACATTCAAATCAAACAAAACTCTATATTTCATGAATTTCTAGAAGCAGACAAGAAAGTGCATTCCAATTTGCACCTACTTGGAAAAAAAAATATTTATATTTCTGCATAGCTACAAATCCCTAACTATAACGCGACCGACTTCTCATTTTTTATGATCATGCAAAGAAAACAAAACCTAACATACAAATAATGAACAATTTTAATTATTAAATGTTGTATTTAATTCAATTAATCATGAACCATCGAGTTTGTGTATTATAATGCAAAAGAGACAAGTTAAAGAAGAAATTAATCTTCATGGCCGGCCCCAGATCTCTGACTTTGTCAAGCGGAGCCTCTTCTTGCTTATTGGAAGCATACTAGAAAGTGCATTGCACCTTCTCGGCATTTTATTTTGGCAGACTAGAAATTACTTATTTTTCCGCATAGCTACACTTTCCAATCAAATTCCATCTCCCAAATTCTCACACATTTGTCTTTTATCATGGCGGCAGCCTATGCAGCTTTGGTTTCTCTGATGAACATCTTACATGATATCCAACAACATCCTTCCCCTCCCATTTCTATCCACGCCCAACACCTTCATTCTCTCACTCTAATCCTTACCTCTTTGCTCGATTATCTGGGAGCCTTTCAGTCTGAAGATGATCCGTTGGAGATGCGTATTGTTGATGCGGTTTATTAGATTATAGATATGCATAGATATGCATATATCTCCTTATTGTT
>JAPKLW010001602.1:162996-175129 GCA_026898455.1 Plectranthus barbatus
AATCAATGAATAATATTTTTGTGTGGCAAATATTCAAAACCCTATCACGGTTTATAAAGCTGAAGATGTTATCGAATCCCATTTAGTGGACATCATTAATCGCCTCCACACAGCTCATCATGCACAATACAGTTCAGTTGCCGAAATCAGAGCTTCCAAGAAGCAAGAAGATGCAGACGTTGAACAAACAAGAGGATCCAAAATCAGCTGCTTTTTCAACTGCTTCCGAGCTTCCAAGAAACAAGAAGATGTTATCGAATCCCACTTAGTGGACACCATTAATCATACACAAAACAGCACAGTTGTTGCCGAAATCAGAGATTCCAAGAGACAAGGAGATGCAGACGATGAACAAACCAAAAGCCTCGAGTTCTATCAAAATCTAGAGACAGTGATAGAAGAAATGGATTTGATCAACCAAATGGCGGCGGAGATGGTTGCAAAGAATAAGGTTGTGGCGGTCCGTGCTCGTGAGGATGTCTCTGCATCCACTGCTCCTATAAGATCTTCTCCGTCTTCCAGCTCCATGGTGTGCTCTGATGCTGTCTTACTTGGCCTCATGGACAAGCTCACCCAAGACCGGCGGGACCGCCAAATCATCCCAATCGTGGGAATGGGTGGCTTAGGTAAGACTACTCTGGCTCGAACTATTTATGAACGCAAACTTATTCAGGAGCATTTTGATGTTTGTGCTTGGATAACTGTTTCTCAAAAATACAACATCAGAGAGCTTCTTAATGAAGTTCTTGTTCAAGTCACGAAACACAAAATTGAAGAAGTGAAAGAGATGAGTGAAGATAAAGTAGGATTGATGTTATATCAATTTTTATTTGGTAAAAGATTTTTAATTGTGATTGATGATATGTGGAGCATTGATGCATGGAACGAAATACGGCGCTATTTTCCTGATAATGGGAAGGGCAGCCGGATATTAGTGACAACGAGGCTATCACAGTTGGGCTCTGAATTGAACCAGAATTATAACCTTCAAATGGAGTTTCTAGATGAGGATCAGAGCTGGGAACTATTCTCAAAAACCGTGTTTGGAGAGGAAAGCTGCCCTCCTGAGTTGATGGAAATTGGAAACACGATTGTGGAGAATTGCAAAGGCCTTCCATTGTCAATCGTTGTGGTGGGAGGCATTTTGAGAAAAAGGGAACTCACTTATGGAAGTTGGGAATCAGTGAGCAACAACATAACTTCTATTGTGAATTTGGAGAATGACGAGCATTGCTTCAGATTATTGAAATTGAGTTATAATCATTTGCCACTCTATTTAAAGCCATGTTTTTTATACATGGGGGTGTTTGAAGAAGACGATCGAATCAGAGTCTCCACAATCATCAAGCTCTGGGTTTCTGAAGGATTTATTAAACCGGTCAACGATAGAAGCTTGGAAACAATTGCAAGGGGATTCTTCAAGGACTTGGTAGATAGAAATCTCATTATGATTCATGAATTTGGTAGAACAGGAAATATAAAGAGATGCAAAATCCATGATCTGTTTAGGGACTTGTGCTTGAAGGAAGGTCAGAAATATGGGCTTTACCATGTGATAGGGCAGTCAACAAGCACAAACAGACAATGCCGGCGGATTGTTATACCGACGAACACTTCAAAGAAGAAAGTACTGGAGGGCTTGGAATCAATGTCAAATGCTCGTTCTGTTATTTGTGAAAATGGGGAAGTCCCATGGTACCGAAATTCTGGATTGGTGAGAACATTTCATGCATACAAATATCATCCCTTGGAAGATCAAAGATGCCAGAATCCCTATGTGTTTCAACATGTTAACTTAAGGCATCTTGCTGTTGGAGTTGATAGCATTAGCATCTCCACATTCTTCTCGTCACTCCATCTCTTTTGGAATCTGCATACAATTATTGTTTATTTTCAATCATACAACTTCGAGTGTACTACTGTGCCTGTCGGGATTTGGAAAATGCGTCAGTTTAGGCATATTCAGTTCATTCATGACTGGTTCTTAATCAAATCATCGGTGTATCTCCCAGATCCTCGGAGTGACATGGATGAGGAAGTTGTCATCATGGAGAATCTTCAAGTCCTCAAGGGAGTAAGAAATTTCAAGTGCAATAAAGAGGTGGTGAAGAGAATTCCAAATCTCAAGAAATTGAAAACAATATATTATGATGATTGGTATTGTGATAGCTTCTATGATGATTGGTATTGTGTTAGCAATATTCAGTATCTATCTAAACTAGAATCCCTCCATATGAATTGTTTTGAATTATGTGGAGGAGCTCCTTTTCTGCAGAAGCTTAGCTTTCCACACTCCCTCAAGAATCTGACTCTTGTGATGAATATTAAGTTTGAGTGGAAAGAAGAGATGCTGGAAAAGATAGGTTCACTGCCCCATCTTGAGAAGCTCAAGTTGTGGAATGGATACTTTGGAAGTGGGATTTGGGATATAGAAGAAGGCCGATTCCCGAAGCTCAAATACTTGAACTTGGTCAGTATTAAATATTGGAAACAGTGGACGGTAGAAGGACTGCCATGCCTCCAGCAGCTTTTTCTTCATGGTATAGAAGAGTTGGAGGGGATACCTAGAGAGATTGTAGAAATAGCAACACTGCACAAAATAATTTTGATGGATTGCAGTGAAGCAGTGGTTGAGTCTGCGAAGGAGATGGTGGAGGAGCAAATGGATTGTCAAGGAGATGACCTATCGTTTCAGGTTGAGGTTGTTTTGTATAAAAAGAGCCAAAACGAGTTGTTGAGGAGCTTGGCAGGTCCCAACTTCACAGTTAAAATAATATAAGATTTAGCACTCCATACATACTTATATATTTGTTAAAATTAAAACTTACGTATTTTTATTTAATATTGTTAGAGATATTATTGTTAAATACTTCATATATTTGTTTAGACTTTATGTATCTTATTTATACTTATCTTCCTAGCCTTTAGATATCTTTTGTACTAATATAAACTCACATTTGTATTCTCTTTCCTTCAAGGAAAATATCGTATTCTACACTAAGCATATACTTGTTGGGTTGATTTTTTATCGAACAAGGATGCTCATTAAGTTTTGGAAAACCTCGATATTCCGCACGTATATATCTAGATATACGTGTGACAATAATTTAAATAAATAGAAGTATGCTAAATTAAGTAATTTATGTATAATAATTATTGTCTTAAAAAAAATGATTGTAGATGATGAATTTTATATTCAATTATTTAATTGCTTCAATCAAACCATTAAAATAAAATAAGTTTCAGCCCAGCCACCAGCCATTTAATTTAATTTAATTTCTACACAACCCAATTAACCTGTAGACCAAATCTAAATAAATAAAATTAATCTACTAGATCATTTAAGATGCATAAGATATGTGTATTTTCTTTAACTCAAAAAATAATACTAACAATTATTTTAACTCAAAAAATAATACTAGTTTAACCAATATTGTAATTATTATTTGTTTATTTATAATAGTATTTTATTATAGTGATATGTCTAGGTTCTATAATCTTAGTATCAAACTTAATAATCTCAAAAAATCGTCCGTCCGACTTACTGACCCCAAAATTAATGTGTTAGTGTTAGGATAAAACAATTTCAATTTGGAAAAATTCCAACTTACCAAAATAGCCCATAATCTAAGAGAAATTCGATAGGTTGATTCGATTAACCTCTCTACTTGATATTATGGTTGTATAATACACAAGCACTAGTCGAGTGGTTATATAGGGCCTAACAGGACATAGACAGTTTCTAATATTTATAATAATAAATCTAAATTTAATTATTGTTACCCTGGTATAACTATATGATGGCTTTACATCTTTATAATTATTCATCATTTTTTTTATTTGCCTAGCCGGATTCTTAGTTTTGCATATACTGTAACTTGCACAGTTATATGCGTTACATTCTATGGTTGTCAATCATGTCAAGGTAGGTGCTTCATTTGAGAAAGGTGGAACATTTGTCCGTGCATTTGATGCTTGAATAAAGAGAAACATTTATCCATAAGTTATTGTAACTTGCACAGTTGTATGTGTTACATTATTTTTATCAATCATGTCAAGATAGATACTTGATTTGAGAAAGGTGGAACATTTGTCCATGAATTTGATGCTTGAAAAAAGACAAACATTTATCCATAAGTAAAGCACTTTTCATAATGATAATAGACTCATGCCACATGCCACTATTCTGCCCCCACTTAGTGGTCCACTTGTAGACTGTAGTTGCTTATTTTCTGTTTTTTCCTGTATGAGCTTATGAAATGTTTTCGTTGCTCTACTTATTGTTGTTTGTGTGGGAAAATGTGCTGCTATCCCGTATGAGCAGGATAATGGAACGTGAGCAGGAACTCTATTGTTTATTGATAGTGTGCTGAGAAACTCAGTTGTTTATTGCTCTTGAGAGGGTTTTGAATATTTGCCACAAAAATATTATTCATTGATCAAACGTATAAATAGAGTACAGAAAGATACGGAAAAATCTAAAAAATACAAAAGATATTATGAAATCATAATTCTAATAGATATACAATATGTATGTATATCTATGTATATATTTAATCTAATATCCCCCCTCAAGCGAGTGTCGGAACTTGAGAGACACGCAGCTTGCGTCTAAATTCTTCAAACAGTGGTCTTGAAAGAGATTTGGTGAAGATATCAGCAATCTGAAGCTCCGAAGGAATGTGAGTCGTGTGAAGCTTGCCATGCTGAGTGAGTTCGCGAACAAAGTGATAATCTATGTCGATATGCTTTGCACGCTTGTGAGCAACTGGATTTTGTGAGATGAAGATGGCACTGTTATTGTCACAGTGAAGAACCGGCGAAGAAGGTAATTGAATATGAAGCTCTCGCAGAATGGAGAGAATCCATTGAATTTCTGCAGCTGTGTTTGCCATGGCACGATACTCCGATTCGCAGCTAGATCGAGCTACCGTCGGCTGCTTCTTAGAGCTCCAAGAAACTAAATTTCCTGCCAAGAAGATTGCATAGCCGTAGGTGGAGCGTCTGGAGTCTGGGCATCGCGCCCAATCTGCATCTGAATAGGCAATTAGGTCGCAGGGAGAATTTCGTGAAAACCGAAGACCATGTGAGAGAGATCCTTTCACATATCGCAGAATACGTTTCACAGCCTGAAAATGCTCAGTAGTAGGTGCCTGAAGAAACTGACTGATATGATTAACTGCAAAAGAAATATCTGGACGGGTTATTGTTAGATATTGAAGTGCTCCAACAATAGACCGAAAACGAGTAATATCAGAAAAAGCTTCTCCTTCCGTGGAAAGGGCGACGCCTGCTGGAAGAGAGGCGTGCTCATTAGCTTGGCGTCAAGTAAATCGTGACGCATGAGAATGTCACGGGCGTACTTAGCCTGTGAGAGATAGAAGCCATCGTCAGTGTAGGTGACTTCAAGACCAAGAAAGTAGCTGAGGCGACCCATGTCTTTTATGGAGAATTCGGAGTTCATGCGACGAATGAAAGCAGATATATGAGTTTCTGCATTCCCTGTAACAATGATATCATCAACATAGACAAGAATGTAAATCATGATGGACTGGCGACAGTAAATAAATAGAGAAGTATCCGCCTGACTGCATAAGAAACCCAAAGATGTGAGAAAATTGCTTAGCCGTTCAAACCATGCACGAGGGGCCTGTTTGAGGCCATATAATGCCTTCGAAAGGCGACAGACATGAGACGGGTAGCGTGGATCAATAAAGCCAGGCGGCTGTTCCATGAAGACCGGCGATGATAAGTGGCCATTAAGAAATGCATTCTTGACATCTAATTGATGCAGAGGCCAGCCATGATGAACAGCGAGAGAGAGAACAATACGCACGGTTGCGGCTTTCACAACCGGGCTGAATGTATGATCGAAATCCATACCTGGAATCTGTGAGAATCCCATGATAGACTGATACCATGATAGACCAATAATATTTGCCTCAATGAGTGAATTGTATTACTGATCAAGTATATATAGAGTATTACAAGATATGAATGAATAAATAAAAGATACAAAAAATTATGAAGCAATGAGATATTCTAGTGATTTGTTGAGATATCTTGGGGATGCATATCTTCATGTATATCTCTAATAGGTGGCTTAGGTAAGACTACTCTGGCTCGTACTATTTATGAACACAAACTTATTCAGGAGCATTTTCAGCTTTGTGCTTGGATAACTGTTTCTCAAGAATACAACACGAGAGAGCTTCTTAGTGAAGTTCTTGTTCAGGTCACTAAGCAAAACAGAAAAGAAGTGAGAGAGAGGAGTGAAGATAAGGTGGGATTAGAGTTGTACCAATTTTTATTTGGTAAAAGATTTTTAATTGTGATGGATGATATATGGAACATTGATCCATGGAACGCAATAAAGCGTTATTTTCCTGATAATGAAAATGGCAGTCGGATATTAGTGACGACGAGGCTATCAGAGTTGGGGTCTGAATTGAACAAGAATTATAGCCTTCATATGGAGTTTCTAGATGAGGATCACAGCTGGGAACTATTCTCTAAAACCGTGTTTGGAGAGGGAAGCTGCCCCCCTGAGTTGATGGAAATTGGAAAGAAGATTGTGGCGAATTGCAGAGGCCTTCCATTGTCAATTGTTGTGGTGGGAGGCATTTTGAGAAAAAGGGAACACACTTACGGAAGTTGGGAATCAGTGAGCAACAGCTCAGCTTCCACCGTGAATTTGGAGAATAACGAGCATTGCTTGAGATTGTTGAAATTGAGTTATAATCATTTGCCACTGTATTTAAAGCCATGCTTTTTATACATGGGGGTGTTTAACGAAGACGATCGAATCAGAGCCTCCACAATCATCAAGCTCTGGTTTACTGAAGGATTTCTCAAACCAGTCAATGAAAAAAGCTTGGAAACAATTGCAATGGGATTCCTGAAGGACTTGATAGATAGAAATCTCATTATGATTCATGAATTTGGTCGTACAGGAAGGATAAAGATTTGCAAAATGCATGATCTGTTAAGGGACTTATGCTTGAAGGAAGGTGAGAAATATGGGTTTTTCCATGTGATAGGGCAATCAACAAGCATAAACAGACAATGCCGGCAGATTGTTATGCTGAGGAACACTTCGAAGAAGAAAGTAGTTAAGGGCTTGCAATCTATGCCGCATGCTCGTTCTGTAATTTCTGTATATGAGAAAGTCCCACGGTACGGAAATTCTGGATTGGTCAGAACATTTCATGCATACAAATTCGGTCGCACCATATTTCAAGAATACCTGAATCCATCTGTGCTTCAACATGTTAACTTGCGGCATCTTGTTGTTAAAGTTGATAGCATTGGCATGTCCACATTCTTCTCTTCACTCCATCTCTTTTGGAATCTGCATAAAATTATTATTTCTCGTTCATCATTCTTCGAGTCTACTGTGCATGTCGGGATTTGGAAAATGCGTCAGCTTAGGCATATTGAGTTCATTGCTGAGCCTGAATGGCCCCGGGTGAATCTCCTAGATCCTTGGAGGGACATGGATGAGGAAGTTGTCATAATGGAGAATCTTCAAGTCCTCAAGGGAGTAAGAAATTTCAAGTGCAGTAAAGAGGTGGTGAAGAGAATTCCAAATCTCAAGAAATTGAAAATAGTATATTTTGTACGGCCTGAGCGTAGTAGTAGGTTGTATGATGATTGGTATTGTGTTAGCAATATTCAGTATCTATCTAAACTACAATCCCTCCATATAAATTGTTTTTTTCTCTCTGGAGGAGATCCTTATAATCTGCAGAAGCTTCACTTTCCACACTCCCTCAAGAATCTGAATCTTGAGATGAATTTTAAGTTTGAGTGGAAAGAAGAGTTGCTGGAAAAGATAGGTTCACTGCCCCATCTTGAGAAGCTCAGGTTGTGGTATGGATGCTTGGGAAGTGGGATGTGGGAAATAGAACAAGGCCGATTCCCGAAGCTCAAATACTTGGGGTTGGTCTGCGTTCGAGGTTGGAAACAGTGGACGGTAGACGGACTGCCATGCCTCCAGCAGCTTCATCTTTATTTTATTGATGAGTTGGAGGGGATATATACCTATAGAGATTGGTGAAATAGCAACACTGCAGAAAATAAAGTTGTGGGGGTGCAGCGAAGCAGTGGTTGAGTCTGCGAAGGAGATGGTGTTGGAGCAAATGGATTGTCAAGGAGATGAGCTCTCGTTTCAGGTTGAGGTTCAGCTATATGTATTGAGCCTAGAAGAAGAACTGGAGAGGTTGGCAGGTCCCAATTTCATAGTTAAACGAAGTCTATAAATAAAGCAGAGTGCACTCCTTTTATCCTCTACACGCGCGTGCGCAGCACAGCACATGTTCTCGTATTGAGACTGGCGATTGTTGGAGTGAGTCAAATTTTCATTTCTTTTATTGTTTTTTGAATGGTTTTTAATTTTATTCATTATTGTTCTAATATTTTATAACCTTTATTTTATGATTTGTTAATAATTGAAATAGTTGAAAGTAATCATCATTAATTTTTTTACTATATTTTAACTTTAAAAAATTAAATAAAAATGAAAGAAGAACATGTGTGCTATTTCCAAATTAAATTATATTAATTTTGCAAAGCTCATAAGTCTAGCTCGAACCTATACTCCACTCAGGCCTAAACTTGATAAGGGTCACAAGCTTATAACGTTGATAATAATTGAGCACAAACTTGATCTCGATAACCACTCAGAGGTGATATTCACTTACAGAATTGGATAGCTTTAAGTAGTAATGAAGTGAAAAAGTGGGAGATCCAACAAGGAGAATAGGAAAATCATGTCTTGTTACCATAGTTATAATCTTAATTATATATTTCCTATAAAAACCAATCATCCACCAAATTATCACAAAATCAAATCAAGAAATCACAACTAGAATCTCTTTGGTTAAAAGGTTTATTGCATGAAATAGGTTATCTTGAGGATAAAGTGGTTCTTTTTTCTGATAGTCAATCTGCAATTCAATTGTGTAAGAATCCTGTGTTTCATGATAGAATAAAGCATATAGATGTTAGATTCCATTATATCAAAGATGTTGTTGAACAAGAACTTGTTTTGCTTGAGAAAATCCCATCAGAATTCAATCCCGCTAATAAGGGTACTAAATGCTTATATGTGGAAAAGTTGCTATTATGTATGAGGATCCTTAATTTTGATCTTGGGTTCATTATTGCAGTTACTTAACCTTCTTTTCTGTTCTAGGTTTTGTATTCTTTTGCTGGTACCTCTTGCACTCTTGTGCTTTCTGATAAGAACAGATACCACTAACCGTCTTCTCTCTTGTACTTAGTTGCTTGCAGGGTAGACACCTCGAACGATGATGAAATAAGTCCCTGCCTAACTATTTTATGTCGTAGTGTGCCGCTGATGGACCTAAGGTGGAGAATGTGGATATTTAGGCCCATCATCTGAATTTCAGCCCACTTGGTATTTCAGCCCATTTTCTCCTATTATTCTCCCCAGCCCTTTGTCCACTTCTCTTAACCTATCTCCCTCTCTTCTCTCCAATATTTGGCTGCGGCTGATACACAATATATATCCCCTAATTATTTTAATTAGGGTTAACCAAGCAAAGAGATATTAGCAGCCTCTTTCTTCTTCTTCATTCAGCCGCATCTATGTGGCTGATTGTTTCTTGCTTCGGATCTTTGTGCTATACTTTGTGTGGGTTGTGTTTAAGGTGGATCTCTCATGTGTGGGGGACATCAAGCTTCGTTGTTGTGGCTCATTGGAGTTGCCGGCATCAAGTTATCTCCATCAAAGGTCCGGAGAGAGGCGCACTACGAAGATACTACACGGTCAAATGCACGGCGATCTGAGCCCGGAAGACGTGTTGTCCAATAGGCTACTCAAAGTCCTTGGACTGCGAACGGTGAGGTCGAGTTCTCTAATACCAACCAGCAGCCCCTCTGAACCCTACAGTGGCAACTAGAAAACACTCATGTAATCATCCATAATTTCAACCATTTGAGTGTCTCTGTCTCATGCTTTTACTCCATAACCAACACCTAAACACATACATATTAGGCATGACATTCTCTTTCTACCACTGACACATTCAGTGGCGGATCCACGGATTTTTTTTTCTCGTTTTTATAGTATCATGATTTGAATTTTTTGGACTAGCCCTCCTCGTAAAAAAAAGAAAAAATGGATGAAAATAAGAAAAAGAATATGATTGAAGTCCAATGGAGGTAAAAAAAAATGCATCCCCCTCACCGGAATTTTCTAGATCCGCCACTGGATACATCATGTAGATGCTTCCTTGGGTTTATTGATGTTTTTATTTCAATTGATTAAAATAATAGTTTAATGATTATGATTGTCTCTTGCACAATCATATATGCTGCAGATATTTAAATCCAGGAACTGTATAATTAAACAAACAATAAGGGATAACAAGAAAAATATATTTCTAAACAAAACTTAAACTATAATTCCAATAGTTAAAATAATTATAGTATGTTATTTAATCTTACTCTAAATATCTAAAAACTTATCTTATGTGTGTCGACATTATAAGCATGCACTCTGCAGCATCTCTCAAATGGTTTGGGAATCACATATATACTAGTGTCTTGTTTTGACTATAAAGTGGAAACAGAGTCGAAATGAGAGAGGGAGAAGAATAAAAGTAGAAATGCAGCTCACCTGTATTATCCGGCAGTTGCAGTCCAGATTTAATTAGGAAAAGTTGCCAACTTTGACTCTACCGACAATATTATATCACTACCTCAGTTTACGAAGGTATTACTATAGTTTGGTGTAAGAGAGAGTAATTAATTAGGTTGGTACGCAGTCGTATTCGAATTCATATCCATGTCCTCTCTCCAGCTGTGATTGTTACTTATTAATTAATAGGTAGAAGAAGAAGTCTTCGCCTCTATTTTTCACCTCATACAGTACTATACTCTGTTTCTAGGCAGGAGATAATTGCTAGACTTGGCATGTTGTAGGAAAACGTACTAACATAGTCATAACTCAGATCATTACCTCCTTGCTCCAATATCGGGAAGCCTTTGAATCAGAAGATGGTCTGTTTGAGATACGTATTGCTGATGTGGCTTATAAAGCTGAAGATGTTATTGAATCCCATTTAGTGGACACCATTAATTGCCTCCAAGCTTCCAAGAAACGACGAAGAACAAACCAAAAGACTCAAGTTCCATCAACATGAACAAACCAAAAGTCTCAAATTCGATCAAGATATAGAGAGAGTGATCGAAGAAATCGATTTGATCAACCAATTGGCAGCAGAGATGGTTGCAAAGAATAAGTTTGTGGCGTACCGAGTTCGTGTGGAAGTCTGGGCATCCACTGCTCCTGCTGTAAGATCTTCTCTGTCTTCCAGCTCCATGAGTTCTTGCCATTCAACGCGGCCACGTCCAATTATGCTACTACTCTCTTGTTACCATTGAAGATTCTTTTTACATGTTCTTCTGCTGCTTCGATATGTTTGAATATATCAAAAACCATTTTCCTAAGATTTTGCAGTGCAGAAGTAATATTCGGATTACTAAACTCCATTCACTACTAGACTCTGTTTCTGGGAATTAAGGAACAAAAAAGGGAAAGAAAGTGCAGTGCTAAAAAATCAACTTTATAAGCAAGCTGATTTTGCAGGCTCTGCTCTATCTGTACCTTGTAGTTTCAATTACAACAAACTCTTTGTTCATGAAATGCATGACCATCTAGAGGTACTTGGTAAAGAATGCATGATTGAATCGTCTCTCCATAAGCAGCTACCACCCCCATGACTGAACTGGAGTGTTAGAGCAGTTGAGAGAGAGAGAGAGAAGGGAACCTGGAGAGTGAGAGCACTTGTATGCTTAGTTACCAAGAAATTGCACAAGTTTGCTCCATAAGCCATTGATGAATTGATGAAAAGAAGAATCCACATGAATGGATCCTTACTTTATGAGATATGAAGAATAAAACTAACCCAGAATAAATATTACTTTTGAGAAAAGATGAAATCCAAACATAGAGCTAAAGAAAAGGGAAGGAAAGAAAGAAAAACAAGAAAAAGGCCAGATTGACTATGTTTTTTCCCCTTCAGCAGAGATTCGATAACTAGACTTTTACTTCCAATAGTGTGTTTCAAATAGATGAAGCCATTCAAGAGAGGCATATCAATAG
>JAPKLW010001603.1:931-27077 GCA_026898455.1 Plectranthus barbatus
TTTCATTTAATGATGTATATAGGAGATAAAATGAAGAGAACTGAAATCCTTTTTTCCGAAAAATTGATTTTATTTTTATTTAATTTAAGTTTTCCCATTTAATGAAGTATAGAGGAGATAAAATGAACACAACTGAAGATCGTTCACTATTCATAATGACTATGTTGCCCTTTAATGAAGTAAAATGAGGATAAAATGCCGCGCGTTTTGTTGAAGCTTGTATGCAATCTGGATCGTTGATGTTGTCAAATCTATGGACGAGATTTATTCTCATTTCTCACGTTAAACCCTCTTCGCACCAGATCAGCCCCCTATATATATATATAAAGCGAAAATCCTCTAAAAAAAATCTTCCCCTAAAAAAATATATAATGTTGGTCCCAAAATCAGAAAGTAATGTATGCAGTGGAAAATATGTCTTACTCCTTAAGAGCTCAGAACTGACTTTTACTGGCCAGTTCTGGTTATCAAAACTTGTTATTTGCAGTCGAGTCTTTATTTAGCCGATTTTGTTGAGTATACACCAAATACTTAGCAAGTTGTTGGGTTTCAAATCAAAAGCAGAAATCAAAGCAAAGTAGAATAAAGAAAAGCGGTAAAGGACACAAGAATTTATAGTGGTTCAAAGCCAAATGTTCTACTTCCACTCTTCAACCACGCAAGTTGGAATACACTAGAACCAGTTACAGGGTGATGTAACACAATCTGTCGCAGTTGCGGGCAACTCTTCCATCCACCGGCTGTATGCGGTCTCGCCTAGTCCACCAGAAACTCGCTCTCTTCAGCTTATTGTGCGAACACGTCGCGCAGCCACCAGCTGAAAGGGTTAGATGGTTGAGTTCTTCCCAGAAAGTAGATGAGTGGTTGGTTGGTTAGAATACCGCCTGAATTTCTCAAGGAGTGAGAAACTCTTCTCAGATTATTACTTTGACAGTAAGAACTCCAGCAATAGCTCTAGCAAGATGTTAAGAGCCTCGTGTATAAGAAACGCACAAAGTTACGAGAGATTTGAAAGAGTGAGTTCTTGCATCTTCTATGGAGATGGGATTACAGAATTGGCAGAATTCGTAACTTTCTCTCTGTGTGCCTTTATCTCAATTTATAGGTGCGGGCCTTGTGATAATTGAGACGTAGTCATTTGAGACAAATTCAAAATCAAACAATGTGATGTTCTGACAGTTCCTGTTTTCTGCGCTGCAGTACCTTACGGAGTACTGCGGTAGGTAAACTTTTCTACCTTGTGTTAGAACGACTCTATTTTCCAAGTCTTAGGAATCCCAACTGATAGATTCCTAAGTAACTTGGTCTTTTATCTATGAGTGATGCAGACTTGTAGAAAGCTTTTAAAGTCTTACGGCTGGCACAATCTCTTTGTCTCTTTGGTTGTTGTTTGGTCTCGCCAGTTTCCTCTTATTAGCTTTAGGAAACTAGTTGCTGATCTCCGATGCTGATAACTTCCCAGTGATGGGTTTTGTATACAGAAAGCATTTATTACTCAACGGTTTATTTCTCCTATCCGTCAAACAAACTTACATGTATGTAACAATGGTATTCTCTTATCTCACCGATACGGCGTGTTGTAGATCGCAGAAGACAGTATGATTACTTGACCTAGTGAGATATAAATATGATCACAGCCGAGACAACGTATGAGAATACGTCTGTCCGGATGGCTGCGGCATTGTCAAAATAAGTAGTCTGTCTTGGTTACTTGACATGCTCGTACGCAAGGGTGGCATATTGATGGACCGCAGTGAGATGCGTTTGACTGTCTGACATCAGCGAATACAAGATCTCGTTCTTGATTGAGTCCAAACCCTAACGAAAGTTCAGGGGTTTGCACGGGTTGACTGTTGCTTTGACTTGCCATGGTGGAGAGCCTGAGTAACGTGCTCGTATATCCGCATCTTGGGTAACAGCAGTTCGTGTAGTACTGCCTGAGACTGGGTTTAGGTAACCATATCCGAGTAATAGGATGGGGACATTCCCTGAGAAGCTCAATAACATTCATCGTGCCAAAGTCCTGCAGGCTGATTAAGTTCAGGCACGAGTGATAAGATTTGAGTGGTACTGCTCAGGAAAATAAGATATTAATTAATTGTAGGTAGAGCTTATCAGAAGCTCCGATTAATTAATGAATGTCCGGTAACCTTAAATATAGGGATTCTCAGTATATGCAGCCCGTTCTCACAACGTGGTAATAAAGGGTAGGTCAGTATTAATTCTGTGGTGAAAAAGAATTAATATTAATTAATTAATTGTGTCCTGGGTTGTGGACATGGGAATTAATTAATTCATAGGCCCACTTTATTATTTGCATTAGATCCCAGGTCTGGCCCATTTATATATATGCTGAAAAAGGTCCAGTAGCCCATTAGGGTTAAAACCCTAGGTCTATAAATAGACAACTCTCTCTGAAACCCTAGCCACTTCATAATATTTAAATCAGTTGAAACCCTAGGGAGAGAGAGAAGGTGGGAGGCGCCTGTGTTTGGGAGGAGAAGGATTTCGATTCCGTCTTACACATCACAGATCTGTGGAATCCTCTCCAGTAGCAGATCTGAACAGCATTGGGATACAGCCCTGAAGATCTAATCTGGAGAACAGATTTCTCTTCTTCCCTTTTTCTTTAATTAAATCTTGAAATTGGAATCTGTCTAATTTATGTTTCCGCAGATTTAATTAATATCGCGTGGTTGATTCAAGTATTGGAATTCAAACGAGAAAGATCGGTACAGAGACTACGGAATTAAGGTAATCTCTATTATCCACGCATTAAATTCATAGGAGCATGCTAGGGTTTGTGAATTGTTATTGTGAACAATAAACCAAAAATCGATCCGGTTCATTTGGATTTTGTGATTCGGTTCACGGATAAATCCCTACAATTGGTATCAGAGCCAGGTTTCTGATTTATGGCTCTATTGTTCATAATAGATTCATTGATACATGTATGAATTTTATTTTGTCGTGGATGGTTTTTGTACCTCGTGGCAACCCGTTTGATTCAGCCCGCGGTGGTTTATCCGTGTAGGGTTGAATCTGTTTTGTAAAATCACGAGAAAATCCGTGATTAGATTAGATTTGATAGAAAATTGTAATAGAATAGATTATGTAATTTTTTATTCAAATCTGTAATTGGACGGGTCGGGACGAAGAACTAAGACGAGCGGAGAGACAGGGTAGCGGCGCACGGCGGCGGCAGAAGGCCGCGCGCGTGCGGCCGCAGGTGCACGGCCGCGCGGCGGCGGGCAGCAACACACAGAACGCGGCGCGGCAAGGCGGTAGGCAGCGGGCAGGCACGGCGGACGGCCAGGGAGGCGCGCAGGCGTGGCGCGCGAAGGCGCGCGGCGCTGTGCGGCAGCGGTGCTGGCGGCGGCGACTGCTGTCCCGTCGTGGTGGTTCGTGATTTGGCAGTTGGTGCAATCCTATGTAAACCCTAGGTTTGCATTAGGGTTTAGGACCAATTTTCAAATCACAAAACCCTAGATGCCAAAAGATTTGGTGGTTGAAGATTTGGAGGTCCTGGAAGATTTGATGAAGATTTGGAGTTATCCAAATAATTTCAAATTTCAAATTTTATTAGGTAGGATTTATTTTCTTATTTAGTGGGGCCACAAGGAATTTTTGTTTGCCTTAATTGTCCTCGTATGATATGTGATTTATTATGTGCGCAATTAAAGCATGTGTAGATAATAGGAAAAGCATGTTTTACTGCTTTTATTATTTACAGCTTTCCAAGCATGCTTATGTGATTAATTTCTTGTTGGATTATATTTTGGGAATTTTTTAGCTTGTTTAATTACATGCAAAAATTTGAAAAATATAATGACAAAGAAATTATATGTGCGCATATAAGAAACCTTTTTGAAAGAAAAATACTAAGTGGATTTTAATTAAAATCAATAGACCTCCACAAAGCGGTCCTAGGCTGTAAGTGTATCTCTCGCTCTAGTAAACGTCTACGAGCTTAGCTTGCTAGTTCCTGGAGGTACATGGGTTGCAGTTGTTGGGATTTCTAGACAAACAATTTCAGTCATGTGAATAGTGGGAGGGTTTTGCGTAAACGTCTACGAGTGTAGCTTGCGTAGATCTCGGTAAATCTCTTTGAGGAATGCAGCGCCATTATTCAGAAAAAGATGTCGATTAAGAGATCAGATCCGGGATGTTTCTCGATCACCTGCGTGATTGGAGGGCAGACTTTTGAAAAGGTGCTATGCGATTCAGGGGCCAGCATCAATCTAATGCCCCTCTCTATTTTCAAGAGGCTAAGGATCAGAGATATCAAATCGACCACCATCAGACTTCAGATGGCCGACAGGTCGGTGAACTACCCTAAAGGGGTAGTAGAGAATGTGCTAGTGAAAGTTGGAGAATTTATTTTCCGAGCTGATTTTGTAGTCCTAGACATGGAAGAGGACCGCAACATTCCTCTGATTCTTGGAAGACCCTTCCTCCACACTGCTAATGCACTGCTAGACATCAAGAAGGGAGAGCTTACTTTAAGGGTAAATGATGAGAAGATCACCTTCTCCATCTACAAAGCCATGGAGCGACATGATTCTGATGACTGCTATGAAGAGTGTGACATGGTCCAGATTTTGTATCCCTTTGACTCTTCCATTACCTCTACTGATTCTTTAGATTATGGGGTACAAAATTTTGTTTATTCTTGCGATGAATTATATAATGTCTGTGATGAGTTGCTAGAGTCTGTTCTAGCATTAGATGGTGCAGGTGAAAAGAATAAGACGGAAGACGCCCATTTCCTAAAGATAAGGAGCGAGGAAGAAGAAGAGGAGGCTCGCAAGAAGGCCCTGAAACCTGAAGAGAAGAAAGAACCGCCTGTGCTGGAGCTGAAGCCTCTACCAGACCACCTGCGGTATGTATACTTGGGGGAAAATGACACTTATCCGGTAATCGTATCTGCTACCCTATCTACTAGTCAATTAGATAGATTATTGAGGGTATTGCAAGACCACCAATCTGCTATTGGGTGGTCATTATCTGACATCAAGGGTATTAGCCCTTCTATCTGTATGCACAGGATTTTACTGGAAGACGGACACAAGCCTAAGGTGCAACCACAACGAAGGCTAAATCCTATCATGCAGGAAGTGGTGCGGAAAGAAGTGATGAAGCTTTTGGATGCTTGCATGATCTATGCCATTTCAGATAGTGAGTGGGTGAGCCCCACACAAGTGGTGGCCAAAAAGGGAGGCACTACCGTCATCAAGGACAAGAGTGGCCAGGAGATCGCCCACAGGCCTGTTACGGGCTGGAGGATGTGCATCGACTACAGAGCACTTAATAGTGCTACTCGTAAGGACCACTTCCCTCTCCCTTTTATTGATCAAATGCTGGATAGGTTAGCGGGGTATGATTTTTACTGCTTTTTAGATGGTTATTCTGGATATAACCAAATAGCGATAGCCCCCGAGGACCAGCATAAATCTGCTTTCACTTGTCCTTATGGTATTTTTGCATATAGACGCATGTCATTTGGTTTATGTAATGCCCCTGCTACATTCCAGAGATGCATGATGTCTATATTTAGTGGGCTAGTTGAGAACATTATGGAAGTTTTTATGGATGATTTTTCTGTGTTTGGTCATTCATTTGATAACTGTTTAGAAAACCTGATTACTGTCTTGCAGCGCTGTCAAGAAACTAACCTTGTTTTAAACTGGGAAAAATGCCATTTCATGGTAAGAGAGGGTATTGTTCTTGGCCACAAAGTTTCTACTGCAGGTTTGGAGATAGATCGCGCCAAAATTGTGGTGATCTCAAAGCTGCCACCGCCCACCAATGAGAAGTCAGTAAGAAGTTTTCTGGGGCATGCAGGCTTCTACCGGAGGTTCATAAGGGAGTTTTCAAAAATCTCTAAACCTCTTAGTGCTTTACTCATGAAAGATGCGAAATTTGTATTTGATGAAAATTGTTTGCAGGCTTTCGAGAAGCTGAAGCTGGCCCTGACGACCGCCCCAGTTCTCATTTCTCCAGACTGGTCTGAGCCGTTTGTATTGATGTGTGACGCCAGTGATACGGCAGTTGGAGCTGCCCTGGGGCAAACAAGGAACAAAATCTTTCGGGTGATTCACTACGCCAGCAAAACCTTGGATGAAGCTCAGGTGAACTACACCACTACTGAGAAAGAGCTTCTGGCAGTAGTCTTCGCCTTTGACAAGTTCCGAGCATATTTGGTTGGAGCAAAGACGGTGGTTTACACGGATCATGCTGCGATCCGCTATCTGTTTGCAAAGAAGGAGGCAAAGCCGAGACTGATCCAGTGGATCCTGCTACTGCAGGAGTTTGACATGGAAATCAAGGACCGGAAAGGCTGTGAGAATGTAGTAGCAGACCACTTGTCAAGGCTGGAAAATCCGGTGGAATGAGATGATCCCCGGATAAAAATTACTGAAGTGTTTCCAGATGAGCAGCTGCTAGCTGTGGAGGAGGTAGATCCATGGTACATGGATCTGGTAAATTATTTGGTTGCAGGTGTTCTACCACCTGATCTGTCCTCACACCAGAAGAGAAAGTTCTTGCATGACTGCAAGTTCTACTATTGGGATGAGCCATTCCTCTACCGCCGCTGTGCTGATATGGTAATTAGGCGGTGCATCAGGATGCAAGAGCGTGAGCAGATAATGGGGGACTGCCATTTGTCCCCATATGGAGGCCACTGTGCGGCAAATAGAACAGCCATAAAAATCCTCACCAGCGGGTTTTATTGGCCTACTCTTTACCGCGACTGTCAGAAGTTCGTGGCCGGCTGCGACAGATGCCAGAGGATGGGGAACATCTCAAAGAAGGACGAGATGCCCCAGAAATACATGCTGGAGATTGAGCCCTTCGATGTATGGGGCATTGATTTCATGGGACCATTCCCTAAGTCTCATGGATATCAATACATCTTATTGGCTGTGGACTATGTAACCCGGTGGGTTGAAGCCATCCCCACCGCAACAAATGATTCCAAGGTGGTGCTCAAGTTCTTACAAAAGAACATTCTAACTCGGTTTGGAGCACCTCGAGCACTATTGAGTGATGGAGGGTCACACTTCAAAAACAAGTGGCTGGGGAGTTTGCTAGCAAAATATGGAGTGCATCATAAAATCACTTCTCCATATCACCCCCAAGCCAATGGACAAGCAGAGTTGGCTAACAGAGAAATCAAGCAAATCCTAGAAAAATCTGTGGTTTCTAGGAAGGATTGGGCCACTCGCTTGGACGATGCTCTATGGGCATACAGAACTGCATTCAAGACTCCGATTGGTATGTCACCATATCAGTTGATATTTGGAAAATCATGCCACCTTCCAGTCGAGCTGGAACATAGAGCATACTGGGCAGTCAAGAAAATTAACTGGGATCTGAAGACTGCAACTGAGCAGAGATGTATACAATTGACTGAACTTGAAGAATTCCGGACAGAAGCATACGAGAGTTCGAGGCTGTATAAGGAGCGAGCCAAGAGATTTCACGATCAGCATTCGCCCCCGTGACTTCACGCCGGGGGACCAGGTACTCCTTTTTAATTCTCATCTCCGTTTATTTCCCGGAAAACTTAAGTCAAAATGGATTGGTCCATATGTGATACAAAAACTGAATTCTAATGGCACTGTAGAATTGCTAGGTTCTGATAGCACACGTTTCACTGTCAATGGTAACCGAGTCAAAACATATGTTCATTACGAGTCTGTGTCGTTTGTCTGTGAACTTCACCTAGTTGATCCATAGGATGCATACTGATGAGTCTAGCCACAGACGTTAAATAAAGCGCTTGTTGGGAGGCAACCCAACCTTTAATTTAGTTGCTTTGCATTGTTTTGGGCATAGTTGCATTTTTTGACTCCATTTTTCCACATTATGCGTTCACGTTTGGTCGTTGAGTTAATGGGTGCAGGTGAGCAGTTCGAAACGCGAGGAATTGCCAGAAAAAGCAAAAACGACGACCCAGTTACACTTTCGGTGATCGCCAATCGTGAATCCTGGGTCGCCGAGTTCGTCGTCAAAATTTTTCAGGTTCGAAGCAAAATTGGCGACCCGAAAATGATTTCGGCGATCGCCGATTTTGTTGGTTTGGTCGCCAAAATTGCAGTTTTTTTAATTTTGCTTCGGCACAAAATCGACGACCCATTTACATTTTCGGCGAAATCGCCGAAAGTGTAAACGGGTCGCCAAAATTGTATTTTCCCGAAATTGATTCGAACCAATTTCGGCGACCCAAGAACAGAATCGGCGATCACCGTACGCGTTCTGGGTCGCCGAAATTGCAAAACTGACAGGTTTTAAGTTCAAAAAACCCTATCTTTCCCTCACAATTCTCTTTCTCTCAAAAAAACTATCAAACCCACGAAAATCTCCAACCCAAATTCGACTTCCACACTCGTTTCTTTCGTGAATCGTTCAACATGCGGCCTACCCATCCCAAATAGACGATTCCCATCCGAATACTTTTCCAAATTTCATTCAAAAACATCAAATTCCTAAATTCTAGGGTTTAGGTTTGTTCTTCAAATTTCACTTCAAATTCAAGATTTGACATGGCACCGCGACGCCGCATTGAGTCCACGAGGCCGGACGCATATGGCATCCAACTCCGGGGGTTGGATCTTCACGAGAGATTTAAAGCACTGGTAGAGCGAGGGGTTGTGGCCACCTGGTATGCCGATCTGGATGCTCTGCAGGCACTAGGCTTACTTGATAACGTCCGGGAGCTCTTCTCCAACATTGGTTGGGGGCCCATTCTGGATCTCGAGGCCCCCACCTACAGGCGCTTCACTCTGGAGATCATGACCACTTTCGAGCTCACCACCACTCGCCGAAATATACCGAAGGGAGCCACGATTCGGGCATTGAATGAAGACCGGACTCTCACTTCCAAGCAGATCAACCGGGCACTTGGTGTGCCCAATGTTGGGGTCTACACTAGGCCACGAGGATTCGACGCGAAAGTCTTCTGGCCTGCCATATGCGCTCCCCACAGCCCGGCCTGGGAGTCGGGTAAATGCAAGGCCTCAATGATCCGGAACCCTGTATTTCGGATTATCCAGCGGATTCTGGCACACACTCTCTTTGCCAGGAAGGACAATAGCTCCATGAGGGATGTGGAGCTCATGGTGATCTTCTGTATGCTACATCGGGAATCTTTGAACTTTGCCCAGCTCTTCCTACTACAGTCCAGTCGGGCATCCTCTGCCAGCCGAGGACCGATCTGCATCAGAGGGCTCTGGACCCATCTTCTTATAGCGATGGGCATCGACACTGAGGGACAGCAGGCAGAGCCACTGACTAGGCTCACCTTGCAGAAGTTGGTAGCCCTCCGCTTTATCCGGACTGCCCACCCACCTTACCTCTTTTGTCAGCGTGCACCGCCTCACTTCCCGCTGTCGAATCCTGAGCTCACTTATGTAGGGATTCAGCGCTACCGCAATAACTTGCAGCGGGACACCTTAGCCCACATCGAGGCAATTCAGGCCGATGTGGCCGAGCGAGAAAGGAATCCCCGATTCCACGCCGAGGAGGAGGAAGCCCATGAGGAGGAGGAAGCCAATGAAGAAGAGCATGACGAGGATGCCGGCAGCACTGAGCACAACACAGACCGGGAACAGCCCGAGGACCGGGCCCGCCACCTTGAGCTAGGTGGATCATCTCGGGAGAACCGTGGCGGATCCTCCACCTTCTATGAGCGTCGCTCACAGCGCGTGGCGTTCGAGGACAGACTGAGCCGCCTGGAGCAGTAGTGGGGAGATTGGAACACGCAGCTTCAGGCTATTTCCGCAGCTCAGGCTACTTTCTCTACCGAGCGCCGTTCGTTTGAGACGGAGCAGTGGCAGGAGTGGACAGCTCGGAGATCCTTCGAGGATCAACAGAGGGAGCAGTGGGCGGCGCAACAGCGCCACTTTGACGAGGAGCGGGAACAATGGCGACGCCAGCGAGAGGCTGAGGAGCAGATGTGCCAGTTCATGGGCCGTTTCCCGCAGTACTGGCCCCCACCACAGTGAGGTTCCCACACATCTCCGTGATCTTTTCCCACAAACTTATTCTATCCTGTGTATTGAATAAGTTTGGGGGGGGATGTGATCGGTCGATGTGTGTCTTTTCTCTTTCTTACCTCCTTATGTATCTCTAACTGCTCCACTCTACTCCTATTTGTATTTAACTGCACTTGACTGTCTACTTGGAACCAGTAATTTGTATTCAATTCGTATCATTTACTTTCCTGTTATTTACTTTTGTTAATTGTTGCTGGGTTGTAATTGGGAACCTATTAATTTCTGTTGGTATCTGTATTGGGATAAAAATTGGTACTTGGCGGTGGATTATCTGCATTACTGATCAAGTTCGTGATGATAAACTTTTCTTTCTCGTGAAACTTACAACTGATTATTTGCACATGACTTTATGAAGTGCTGCCATTTGTGGAATTGATTTGGCCTCTAGGATATGCTCATAGCCCTGTGAGAATTTTGAGCCTGTGTTTGTTTGGTTTTGAGTGAGTCACTGTATGCTGTACCTCTAGAACTTGCTCTGGTTTCTGTCTCAAAACTGCAATAGGGGAGGTCAAGAACTTAGAAATGATTTTAGGCCATCGTTTCATTAGCCACATTAAACCTAAACACTATCCCGATACATACTCCTTTGTTAGCCCAGTTGAGCCTGAATACCTTTCTTTCTTAACCCGGATGATAGGAGGTGTGGATGGATTGTAAGGGTATCTGTTGATGTTAGGTGGTGAGATTGAATAGTCTTGTGGTAATAAGTTGTCCAGAAATTGTGGGATGGGACAATAGAGTTGTTCTCGATAGTAAATACACACACACACACACACACAAAAAAAAAAAAGGAGAAAGAGAAGACCATGCATCTTCTGGTATAAAAAATGCATTAAGGGCGCATAATGTTATTGTTGAATTCACAAAATACACAAGGTGTATATAGCGTCATTGTTGAGTCTTAGTCCTGTTGAATTATAGGATGTGTAGTCCTTTTTCTAAGTTGTGTATAATTGTAAGCCTGACAACAGTCATGAGGTATGTGATGATGAGTTAGTTGGGTGAATGAAGTTATAAGGATGAGTATGTTCAGTCACTTAGCCAAATATTCCATACCCCTCACCAAAGTGCCTACATTATAACCTAAACTAAAGACCTTTTTTATCTTTGTTCTAGCATTCCCAAAAGTCAGTGGAGAGTCTAGACGATGAGCAAGCCTATGGTAGGAAAGTTGTACAGTTGACAATTGAGAGTATACACTAGCCCGTCTTGCAAATTCGAGTGAAAATTTGAGTGATACACTATCCTGATCTTGTGAGGAGCAGATTCTTAGTGGCCGAAATTGAAACCATGATTGTTTGCACTGAGTTCATGATTGTTGCAGTGATTTGTGTAGGGATCACAACCCCATGTTGTATCTGAAACAATTTTTGATCAGTTAATGCACCCCTCATGTTTATATTTTTCTATTTGAGTTCTCTTCATTGTTCGAGGACGAACAATAGTTTAAGTTTGGGGGGTTGATAAACACTCATTTTGTGCATTCTACTGATGTGAATCTGATCAATTTTGACCGCATACTAAACCATTTGTTGAGGATTTTATATGTTATTTATAGTCTTTAAAAGATTATTACGTTTGGGTTGGTTTGTGGTTGTTTATGCATATTTTACGCACAATTGAGCCGTTTACAAGATTTGACTAAGTGTCATAGGGCCAATCGATGCTAACTTGCATCGGGAAAGTGAAGAAGTGAGAAGAGACCGAAGAAAAAGCCGAAATTCCGTTCGAAGCAATTTCGGCGACCAAATTGGATTTTCGGCGATCGCCGATTTCGCCCACGGGTCGCCGAATTCGTATTTTCAGCCATTTGAATACGGCACAATTTCGGCGACCCAATTTCATTTTCGGCGATCGCCGATTTCGTCCCTGGGTCATCGATTTTGCAATTTCATGGAATTTCCTACGGCACAACTTCGGCGACCCGCACGCATTTTTGGCGATTGACGATCGCGTTTTCTGGGTCGCCGAACGGGTTATTTTGACGGATTTTTGGCCCAAACCCCATATCTTTTCAGATTAAAAGAGGATAAGTATAAATAGGAGATCCCAAGACTCAAAAACGTTCCTTCGACCATATTTTCGAGTTCTAAACACTGGAGAGAGTGGGAACAACACAAGACTTGAAGAGCAAGATTGAAGACTGAAGATTGAAGACTACGGGTTTTGGTTTTCTATGTTTTGTGTTTTCTTGACTCTTCACTTGATTGTTTTCATGGGATTTAGCATGAGTGGCTAAATTTCTTGTGGATTCTAGGGTTTTGAAACTTTGTGAATAATCATTCCATTGTTTATATGATTTAATTTTCCCTTTCCATTGATGTTCTAATTATATATGAGGTTTTCTTTAATTACGAGATACTGGCCATTGATTGTAATTCGAATTGGTAATTTTTGAACCTAGAGGTCTAGATTATTGATTAAGATGCAGAATAATTAGATTTGATAGGTCAATTGCCCGAGAGGAATTTGTAGTGTTAAAGGGTTGTTGAAATCTAAGGTTTTATCAAGAGTAAAAGTCCTTTTGCGCATCTGAGAGGAGTCACTAGGTCGTTTATTTCTATGTTATGGTTGAGAGTCCGAGAGAGTCGCCTGATAACAATTATGAGATTAACTCACATCTTTGGAAATTAAATTGGAATTAGATTGTATGAACGATTGTTTGATAGTTCTTCAAAGTGGATTACCCTGGAATCCTAGTTTCTCTTATTTTCTAAACCTTAATTATTTAATTGCTTACTTTAAATTGTTGCCTAGTTTTAAATAAATCAAACTCTCATTCTGGATCGTCTAAATAGTAATAAAGTAATTGTGTTTTAGTGCTCGAGTGTATTTCGAGTCTGCAATCTTTGTGTTCGATAAAAGTATTACTTGCCCTCTGCAGTGGTCTGTACACTTGCAGAATAGCGTGTTGAAAAATACGCTATCAATAATACGAAGGTTTTGGAAAATTTAATTAAGAACAATCGCGAAAACAAAGTACTTGAAGGAAAAAGGAAGAAATAACCTTACCCTCAAAGAATTATAGGAAAAGTCCATGAATTTCTTGAATGAGCCAGCTGAAGTTGGCCAAGGTGGACCTGCATAAGTGGCTCGAAGGAACGTCTGAAAATCACCTCCGCCATTGGCAGCAAGGCGTCTCTCCCTCATGACTCTATCAACTCGCTCAACATCGATCTGGGGGGAGGCAGTGTGAGAGGAACCCTTCATTGACACAATCACTTTGGTTTCAGTATTCTCTAGAGTCGTTAAATTGTGTGTGTCGTGCTCCTTGACAGTTGGTCCTTTTTGTGACTTTTTCTTCTTCTTTTGTTGCTTACTCACCAATGTCTCGTTCTCGTCCAAGAACTCTTAATCCAATTGATTTTTCGAAGATGCTTCAGCGTCCAAGTTCTTAGAGACACCAGTGTCAGAAGCTTGCTTCTCGAGGTTACTTTTGTTTTTCCTGTTCCTTTTCCTTTCTATTCCAGCTCGGCGTTGAGCCATTTCGATGAATTCTTTCAGAGTTAACTTGGTCATGTCTCAAACGCCACTCATATCGGCCCACCGGGAACCAGTAAGTCGGTCGATGTCTTGTAATGGATAACTATACGCTTGAGCTATGTGTGACCTTTCTTCTTCTGTAAGAGTGGGTCGAGACGTGCCTGCAAAATAAAAAGTCAGTGATAAATATAAGTTTACAAATAAAAACTAAAGACTTACGAGTGGCCTTTCGAATAACTTCAGAAAGCGAGGGCTGCTCTGAAGGGATCTCAACAAAGAAGAATTCGTCGACCCAACCCGCGCTATTGGTAGAGCACCCCTTAATTAAAGGCTTGTAGGTACTACTCGAGTGCTTCGAGAAAAAATAGAAACTTTCATTGGCTTGCTTGTGGAGGTTATAAAACTCAGTCCATTCGCGAATAGAGGGGGCTCCGAATCCGAGATCGTGAAAGATTAACAGAGTACCCATCAAATGCCTCCAAGCCATTGGGGCTAGTTGAATTGGAGCAATACCATAATGTTCGAGAATGAAAACAAAAAATGGATGAAGGGGTAATCTAAACCCATATTGGAAGACTCGAACGGATAAGGCCATGTAACCACATGGTGGTTTATGCTGAGGTTGATCAAGTTGGGGGACAATCGGATTTAGGCGAAAAGAAAGATAGAAACGATAAAAGAAACCCCTAAGGAGATCGAAATCAAGGGTGGATTGTGAATTTATCAGAGAGCCAGTAAAGAAGCTATCATCTTTTTCTGGATATGATTCCGGAGTAGAATTGTCGTCCGTCTAAGGACGAGAAGGACTATGGACTGGGGATTTTGAAGATGAAGAAGATGAATGTTCGAGGTTTTCAGTAACCCCCATTCTAAGTGTTCCACAAATCAATCCTTGAAGAAGTTAAGTCACTTACCAAGGAAACTCTGAGATTAACGCGAGAAAGGAGGTATATCACCACTGGACAGAGCCAAACGTCCGGTGGATTTCTCTGTTATTCGCTGGTGGAAAAAGAGAAGAAAAATGCAGAGTAAAATTTGACGGAGAAGGGAAGTTAAAATGAGATTTTCAAAATTTGAAAGGCTATTTATTATCCTTTACCGAAAATTGCACGGCTTATCAATCATGCGCAAATCAAGGGTTGACACCTGGCGTAATTTGAATTCAGAGAATCTGAAAAATCCACCCAAAAATAGCGGTTCGAAATCTCTTTCATTGTTCGGACAATTCAAAATCTTCCCTGTGGTTCGAATGGTATGAAATTTGTTTTGCTGCTCTGTTCTCAAAATTCGAGCGGCTTTAAAATAAATCAATAGTGGAATCGAATTGAAATTGTGAGGGCCCGATCTTGTCAATTTATTATAAGTGACAATGATTCTCGAATGAGCGAATTCATCGCTCTGAGATAACAAATCTTGAATGAGCGAATTCATTGCCCCGAGATAACAAACTTTGAATGAGCGAATTCGCTCCGAGATAACAAATCTTGAATGAGCAAATTCAGCGCTCCGAGATAACATGTTTCAAATGAACATGATCTTGAATGAGCAAATTCAGCGCTCCGAGATAACATGTTTCAAACGAACATGTTAACTTCAAACTAAAATTTTGATTGAGAAATACCACTCCGAGATCGACTCGATTAAGTAAGGTGTCTCCGAAATAGTTTAAGAAAAAACTCCAAAATAGTACGGTTCGAATGAGTGAGTTTAACACTCCGAAATGAAAAATTATCCTAGATGATTAAACGCTCAGAGTTAATGAAACTCAAACGAGCAAACTCGTCACTCCAAGATAACTAATCTTGAATGAGCAAATTTATCATTCTAAGATAGCACACCTCGAACGAGCACATTTTAGCTCCAAACTAAAATTTCGATCGAGTAATGTAACTCCAAAAACAGTTTGATTGAGAAAGTTCTGAAACAATCTCGAATGAGTGTACCACTCCGATATGATTTTTTGATTGAGCGATGGTGCGAGGAACCTCGTGTTGGTCCCAAAATCAGAGTGCAAAACTGTGCAGCGGAAGGTAATGTATATGCAACGGAAGTAAGTAGACAGTTGGACTTGTTTAACTAAAACAGAGTATAGTCAGTTTTGTGTGTTTGGAAGACTTTAGCTTAGTCATGTCCTGGTTAAGTCAGTTTCACAGTATATACTCTTCAATACTTAGAAGTATTGAAGGTTTTAAAGTCAGTTTGTGAAACAGAAAAATAGAGCAATAAGTAAAGAAAGCTGTAAATGAACACACAGGACTTATAGTGGTTTGGATCTCAATATCCTACATCCACTTTTCAGACCCAAGGTCTGGATAATTTACTAAGTTAATATAAGCCTCCTTACGATCTATACACAGTCCGATGGCACCTCCGTCCTCCGGTCAGTTGTGGCACTCGCCTAGGAACTCCTTGCAGACTCAGTCTTCAGGTTGAAGTAGGGACGCACCCCGCAGCCTCCTTCCCGGTGGTTGGATGTTTACTTGTTCTTCCCCGAACTCAGGTGGTTGGCATACGTCCGTGAGAATCAGAATACCAGACTAGGAAACTGGCTGCTATGAATATATCTCTCATAGCATATCTCAGAAAGATATATTCACCAAGAAGAGCTTCAGCTTAAAGCTTCAGCCTCGTGCTAGGAGAAGTTAGCACGGTGGGTAACTTGAGTCGGAGACTCAAGTCTCGTGTTAGAAAACATGGAAACTCTGAGAGTTTGGCAGAGAGATGGCCTGAAAGATTGCCCTTCGTCTTCTTAAGACTATCAGATTTTGAATTCTGTTCGGGTAACCTGTTAAGGTTGGGAGGGCTGGCCTTTATATAGAGGAAGACCTATGGCAATTTGAAATTCTATCCGTTAGACTCATAAAATCAGACATTAGACTCATGGATTATATTGCCCAATCATAGCCCATGTCTTAGGTCTCCTTTCTGCTCTACTCTGCAGCGTCAATGTACGTTACACTTACTTTATGTCAGACTTCTTTTCAGCCCGAGGGATCCCAGTTTGGATAACCTCGTACTGACTTGGGCATGTATGGATGCCTGAGTCTTATTGAGCTTTGATATCTTTCGAAATGCTCATTCTTTAAAGGTAGAGGCTCTGATACTGACTATTAAAAGTCAGCACAGCTTTGCCCTCATATTGACTTCCCTGGGTCAGTATGGTAAACCCTCATACTGACTAACCATAGTCAGTATGGAAAATGCCCTCATACTGATTTCTCCTTATCAGTATGGAAATCTCTTGAACTGACTTCTCCTTAGTCAGTTCGGGAAAGCCCTCATACTGACTTCTCCTTGTCAGTTTGATAGGACCTTAAACTGAGTGCTCCGACACAGTTTTAGGTCAAGGCTAGGCGTGATGATAGTTAGTTCTCGAGCATTCTCCTTTGCTCGGTCTTCAGTCTAAGTTCTATTACAACTCAATTCGATCCTATACAAGGATTACAGTTTAGAACTCTAGAAACTGGAAAAACTGACTAAGATGGCTTACAATCTTTGACCCACCAAAATAATAAAAAGTAAGGAAGGAATTCTATAAAAAAAGAATCCTAACAATTTCCCCCTTTTGGGTGTGGTCAAAGTCATCTGGAACCTAAGCCGATGAGGTGAGGATAACTTTAGAGTTTTTACAGTTTTGACAATTTGTCACATAAACTCAGAAAAATTCCCCCTCAATTTGGGCTTTTTACTTAAGATATTCTCCTTATAAACTTGGATAGATATTGCTCGATTGATTTTCTATGTCAGTTTAGAGCAATTAAATCTTAAGAAGGGGAGAGAGAGTCAGAAGCCTGCTGATTACACTGGATTGTGTAAGTTCAGCGTTTGAAGAACGAAGACCTTTGTTGGACAAAAAGAGATTGTCATCAACAAGTCAGTTTACCCTTTAATAATTTTCATTACAAGTACAGGGATAAACTAACAAAAAGAAACTTATTACAGATCTATTACAAGAACTATACTAGGCTGCTTTTGGTCTTCACATTGTTCTTCAAACTGGATGCTACTTTGGTCCGTTTTGAACTTCTAGTCCAAGGAGGGTAGCTGACTAACTTTTCCCATCTCTTGGTAACCATCTTCCAGGAGTTCTCGGACTGGAAAGCCTTCCTTTGAGATGTGCTCCTTGTGGAAAGAGAAATTGTCTTCCTTTTTTCATCTCAACGTCGCTTGAGGGAGGCAGGTTTGATATGTTAACCTGCTTTCCACTTCCCTCATGTTGGCTTTCAGTAGCTTTGCACCCTCGGAGATCTGCTGGCACTGACATTAGCATGTAGTCCATCAGCAGTGACAAGAACATCCTCTAAGAGATGTCTTGTGTTCTTCGGGCTTCTTGTTAGGGTGTGAGCCTAGAGCAGTTCGTACTTTGTTCTTACAAAGTACAAAACAGCCAGTAGAAATAGAGAAAGACTCTGAGATTCTTCTTGTTGTTGAACCTACCGGGCTCACAGTACTGATGTCTCCTTCACTAGTTTTGATGTCTTCTGCACCTCCCATACTTCTTTTCCACCTCTTTGACCGCACCCAAAAAGGGTGGTGAGATGATGTCTGGAGGTTTGGGCTCTATCACCATTTTTCCAGATCTAAGGGAAGATTCTGGTTGAAGAAGAAGTATAAACGTGGAAGGAAGGGTTCGACAATGGAGATTGGAGAAAAGTTTTGTTTCTTAGAGGAAACAAATGAACCCTATTTATAGCAGAAAGAAAGATCATTTAAAAGAGGTAGGAGTACCTTGTTACCTTTCGAATTCGTTATCTTTGGTGACGATTGAGATACGTTGTCTCACGATGCGCATTTCAGATTTGACTGGAGCGACGTAGGTAGGAGCATTATTCCACGTCAAAATCTGATTCATCGATGCAAGATATGCATTAATAGCGATGTAACTGCAGCGATTTTCTTTGGAATTCAAAATCCCGCCTTTCGAAATTCCAGACTGACTAAGAGTCAGTTCCTAAACTGCGAGTTGGAACTCAGTTTGATTCCGCATCCGTCCTTCAGAATTCTTCTAAGTATGAAAACCAAAACTTGGTTTCTCTTCATCAAGTCAGTTCGGAGCTTGAATGAAGGTGTGATTCTGCTTCTTCGGATGCCTTGGGGAATGTCTTCTTTGCACACCGACTTTATGAGAGCTTGGACTCAGTTTTATTCAGCATCATCCCACTTCAACAAGGACTTCATCAATCTCCAGTAGACCAAGTTTGATACAGAGTTCCTTGAATATGGTCTCTGGGAGAGGTTTGGTGAAGATATCAGCCAACTGATCTTCAGTTCGGATGTACTCACTTGACACATCCTTTTTCTCGACATGATCTCTGATGAAGTAATGCCTTATGTCTATGTGCTTTGTTCTGGAATGATGTATTGGGTTCTTTGTGATGCACATTGCACTGCTATTATCACAATAGATTGGAACGCACCCAGTTTTTATGTCATAGTCAAGCATTTGTTGCTTGATCCAAAGCACTTGAGCACAACGGCTTGCTGCAGCAACATACTCCGCTTCCGTTGTAGACGTGGCTACTGAGTGTTGCTTCTTGTTGAACCAGTTGACAAGCTTGTGACCTAGGAACTGACATGTTCTGCTTGTTCTCTTTTTGTCAATTCTGCATCCTCCAAAATCTGAATCTGAATAAGCATTGAGAATCGGTTCGTCAGATTTTGGGTACCAAATACCTAATGACTCCATCCCTTTGAGGTATTTGACTATTCTTCTGGCAGCTTCCATGTGCGACTTATTTGGATTAGCTTGAAATCTTGCACATACTCCAACTGAGTAGGAGATGTCTGGCCTACTTACAGTTAAGTACAGGAGTGACCCAATAATGCCTCTGTATGCCGTTGGGTTGACTGTCTCGCCTTCTTCATCAAGGTTGATCTGAGCACTCGAGCTCATTGGAATCCTCAAGGGCTTGGTCTTCTCAAGACAAAACTTGTTGATCAAGTCCTTGGTATATTTCTTCTGGTTGATGAAGATTCCACCTTCTGACTGAATGACTTGAAGGCCTAAGAAATAAGTCAGTTTGCCCATCATGCTCATCTGGAAGTTGCTTTGCATCAGTTTGGCAAACTTTTCACACATCTTCAAGTTTCTGCATCCAAATATGATGTCGTCGACATAGATCTGCACCAAGAGGATATCTGCTTCATCCTTAATTCTGAACATAGTGGTTTTTATTTTGCCTTTCCGGAAACCATTCTTGAGGAGAAACTGAGACAGCGTCTCATACCAAGCTCTGGGTGCATGCTTCAACCCATAAAGAGCCTTCCTCCATTTGTAAACTTGGTTTCCTTCTTCAAAGCCAGGTGGCTGTTCCACATATACTTCTTCTTTCAGCTCTCCATTCAGAAAGGCACTCTTCACATCCATCTAAAAGACTGTGAAGTTGTTGTACGCAGCGTAGGCGAGAAATAGGCGAATTGCTTCAAGTCTGGCCACTGGAGCAAAAGTTTCATCGAAATCAATTCCTTCACATTGAGCATATCCTTTTGCTACCAGCCTTGCCTTATTCCTTACTATGCTACCAGATTCGTCTCTCTTATTCTTGAAGACCTATTTGGTGCCGATAACTGACTGATGAGTTGGTCTATCTACTAAGTACCAAACCTCATTTCTCTTGAACTCAGCAAGCTCTTCTTGCATTGCATTGATCCAGTCAGTTGACTTTAGAGCATCTCCAACTTTTGTTGGCTCTGACTCCTGAGATATAAAACAAGTTAGTAGAGCACTTCCTTGTCTCGTGCGAACTGAGTTGGCGATACTATCCAGCACAGCTTCCTCAGGGTGGTTTCTTAACCATTTCGGCTTCTAGAGCTGAGTGACTTCAACGAGTTGGACGAAATCTTCAGGATACTCAGTATCGTATGCTCCCGATACTGGAACTTGAAATAGGTCATTTTGACTGGGATCTCCTTCTCCAGTAATGACTTCCATATCCTGATTTCTCTGATTTCCTTGAAGCACAATTGGTTGGACATCTTCAGGATGGGCACTTTCATCTTCATGAAGGTCAATTTGAGTTGGGGACTCTGTTCCAGTTTGACCCTCAAACTGAGCTCTGTTTTGATCTCCTGAAGTTCCCCCTTGATCTATGCATGGGTGCATCGTCAATGATCCAAAGGCTTTTGTAAGGTCGACTGCAGTACTAGCCTCTTCATTTGGAAAACTTGTGTGATCATCTACAGATTTTGTCTGAGAAACTTGACTTTGATCTTCTTTATCAGTACTTTGTTTCTCACTTCCATTGTTAAGAGCAAGATCACCAAGTTCCAGTTATTTCAAGGTTCTGCGAACTAAAATAGACTTATCAAAAACAACAGAGCATGTTACTTCCACAAGTCTGGTTGTCTTGTTGAGTACTCTGTATCACTTGTATGAGCTCCATGGCCACTGAATCCAGCTGAAAATGAACTCTGTCATCGTTCATCCACTCTGCATAAGGCTTCTCCACTATCTCCTGACCTTCTGCTCCTCCGAGCTGAGTATTTACTTTGGTGATCTTCAACGGTCCGGTAGATAGAACCTCTGCCATCTCTGGGTGAACATTCTTCAGCATAATCAATGGACGCTTCTTCCATATCTCAAAGTTTTCTGATGAATACTTTGGAAGCTTCAAAATCTGAGCCATCTCTGCGTACCTAAGCTTAAAAGCACACAAACAGAACCAAGTGCAGAAAAACAGAGATCTGGTCCTAAGTGACTCAACACAACCTTAGTCTGTAAGAACCTTGGAACATGATACCACTTGTTGGTTCCGAAATCAGATGCAAAACTGTGCAGCGGAAGTAAGTAGACCTTTGCACTTATTTAACTAAAACAGAGTATAGTAAGTTTTGTGTGTTTGTAAGACTTAAGCTTAGTCCTGTCCAGGTTAAGTCAGTTTCACAGTATATACTCTTCAATACTTAGAAGTATTGAAGGTTTCAACGTCAGTTTGTGAAACAGAAAAATAGAGCAGTAAGTAAAGAAAGCTGCAAATAAACACACAGGACTTATAGTGGTTTGGATCTCAATATCCTACATCCACTCTTCAGACCCAAGGTCTGGATAATTTACTAAGTTAATACAAGCCTCCTTACAATCTATACACAGTCCGATGGCACCTCCGTCCTCCGGTCAGCTATGGCACTCGCCTAGGAACTCCTTGTAGACTCAGTCTTCAGGTTAAAGTGGGGACGTACCCTACAGCCTCCTTCCCGGTGGTTGGATGTTTACTTGTTCTTCCCAGAACTCAGGTGGTTGGCATATACCTGTAAGAATCAGAATCCCAGACTAGGAAACTGACTGCTATGAATATATCTTTGAAAGATATATTCACCAAGAAGAGCTTCAGCCTCATGCGAGAAGAAGTTAGCACGGTAGGTAACTTGATTCGGAGACTCAAGTCTCGTGTTAGAAAACACGGAAGATCTGAGAGTTTGGCAGAGATATGGCCTGAAAGATTGCCCTTCGTCTTCTTAAGACTATCAGATTTTGAATTATGTTAGGGTAACCTGTTAAGGTTGGGAGGGTTGGCCTTTATATAGAGGAAGACCTATGGTAATTTGAAATTCTATCCGTTAGACTCATAAATCCAGACGTTAGACTCATGGATTATATTTTCCTATCGTAGCTCATGTCTTAGGTCTCCTTGCTGCTCTACTCTGCAGCGTCAGTGTACGTTACACTAACTTTATGTCAAACTACTTTTCAGCCCGAGGGATCCCGATTTGGATAACCTCGTGCTGACTTTGGCATGTATGGATGCCTGAGTCTGACTGAGCTTCGATATCTTTCGAAATGCTCATTCTTTAAAGGTAGAGGCTCTAATACTGACTATTAAAAGTCAGTACAACTTTGCCCTCATACTGACTTCCCAGGGTCAGTATGGTAAACCCTCATACTGACTAACCATAGTCAGTATGGAAAATGCCCTCATACTGATTTCTCCTTATCAGTATGGAAATCCCTTGAACTGACTTCTCCTTAGACAGTTTGGGGAAGCCCTCATACTGACTTCTCCTTGTTAGTATGGTAGGACCTTAAACTGAGCGCTCCAACACAGTTTTAGGTCAAGGCTAGGCTTGATGATAGTTAGTTCTCGAGCATTCTCCTTTGCTTGGTCTTCAATCTAAGTTCTATTACAACTCAATTCGATCCTATACAAGGATTACAGTTTAGAACTCTAGAAACTGGAAAAACTGACTAAGATGGCTTACAATCTTTGACCCACCAAAACACCAAAAATTAAGGAAAGAATTCTCTAAAAAGAATCCTAACACCTCGAATGAGTTATATTACTCCGATACAAAGCCTCGAGTGAGTTAGAACACTCCGATATGGAGTGAGTCGAGTGATACTTCCAAATGACGATGCGAATGAATAACACCATCCAGGAAGATAATACCAACACAACAAACATTTCAAAAATGTTGTCTCGAAGCGAAATTCCTATCGAGCCGCATAATGTTGATAGAATCAACGTCCAATAAGCATGGGATGGAACTAAAGGTTAACCCAAAAACCTTAGTTCAGACAAAGCAAATTAGCGATTCGAAGTCATCAAAGAATTACGTCAATTAAGATGGATTACTTCGAAATTAAACCACCAAAATAACGGTGAAATTTAAATAAAATTTTTACTTTTCTCAAGATCGGCAGAGGCAAAATTAGCTCTTTGACGAAACAAATCAAAGTCAATTCAAATGTGCTCAAACGAAAAAATTCAGCTTCGTAGAAACAAATCTCAGTTTCAAACAAAACTGGGGGGCTGTTGTTGTACCCATAAATTGTGTAACCAATTTATCGGATATGAGCCAGTCGAGGAAGCAATTATGGTTCGATTGCAAACAAGAGAGAGATGACTCAATCTGCAAGAAGTTGCGAACAAGAGAGAGATGGTTCGAGCATTAAAGGATCGAACTCACTGGATACTATCCACCAGATTTAGACACAAATCAATCAGTTGAAAATCAGCGTTCAAAGAACAAATATCATGAGATGAACAAATTAGGGGAGCGAAATTGACGTGATCCGACCTCAACTTGGAAAGAAGCAATTGTCTCCTTGATTCCATAACTTTCCATGTAATAGAAGTTTCTCTCATATAAATAGGAGAAGAAATCATTGTAAAGCTCTCGGTTTTTATGGAGAGATAATACAAATACAAAATTTTCTATCAAACACAAACTTTGGTATTCTCAAGTATTCTTTTGGATTTAAATTTCAACAATCAACATCTACAATGATACATATGGTAAACATCAAACTCACTTCCGCAAACTTCTTGTTGTGCCATGCCCAGATTGAACCCCTTCTTACCACTCAGGGTTTCCTTCCGCATCTGGATGGCTCATCGCATGTGTCCGCCGCATGAGATCACCACTCCTGCTGGTCTCACCACCAGCAACCCTGACTTCGCCCCTTGGTATTCACGAGATCAACTGATTCGACTCTTCCTCGTTTCCGCTCTTACGGAGGAGCCCATGGCCGTTGTTATTGGGTGCAATTCTTCACGTGAAGTCTGATCTTCCTTGACTCGTGCCTACAGCCATGCCTCCAAGGCTCGAGAGCTTAGTTTAAAGGACGATCTTCTTTCGGTTAAGCGTGGGGATCTCTCCGTTTCTGAAACGACGAACAACGAATAACAACAAGCAATAAAATTCATTCAGGGATTCGACCATAAGTAGAAGAATTAGAATAAGCATGCAATAAAATCCATTCAGGGATTAGAAGCATGCAATAGAATCCATTCAGGGATTCGAATATAAGCAACAAAACAAAGTGATTTGCATGTTAAACAAGAAAAATAAACTTGTATGCAAGTGAAGATTCAAAGCAGACATAAACCCAAACAAAAAAAAGGAAATCTATGTATGACGACATAGCTCACAGCCAGGGCCGGCCCTGTAAATTTTGGGGCCCGGTGCGAAGAAAAATCTGGTGCCCCTATTTTAATTAAATAGTTATAAAAATTATTAATAAAATATAATATAAATATAAAATACATTTTAAAATTATCCATCTGATTTAAAATTACTTTATTCAAAAATTCATTTTAAAAAAAAACTCGAGTCCTTCATGACTTCACAATCATCTTATAGATTTCACTTTATTTTTAAATAAACCAGAAACAAAAAAAATTAAATAATATCATATAAACTAAATGCATAATTATCATTTAAAAATAATTATCTTAGCATTTTTTAAGCAAACTTTTTTATATTTTTTCACCATATCTGTTTTTTGTTTTTCATTTTTAATAATTAGATAAATGTTTACTAACTCAAGAAGAACGTTTAACATAATATTAATATGATTAATATAAAATAATAAATTCAAACAAATTGAAATTTAAACCACTCTGGAAAAATTAAACAAATAAATTAATAGCAAATGTCTAGCAAATTACATAAATGCAGCAAAAATTATTGTTAGGGTTTAAAAAATTGCACAACATTATATGATTACAAACATTTCACACCATAGACAATACCTTTTTTTTAAAAAAAAATGAAGGATTACTATTAAAAATAATGAAGGACTACCTTATCAACTTGTTACTTGCTACTTACTAAAATTCGTTTGTATAATGTTGAAAAATTAAAATTAAAAAAAAAAAAAAAAGAAGGAAAGAAGAGAAGAGAACGAAAAAGTGAAGAGAGAACAGTTCTTCGTAGTCTAGAAGAGAGACTATGTTTTGATTGCCATTTTATATTGGAGTCAATATTAATTTTACTATTTTGATATCTAGAATAATCATACTATATAATTTGATATCTTAATTAATCTTAATATTTTATTTTTAATATACTTTTAACTAAATATTTTTATTAGGCTAAATATAAATTTATTTTTTGTTAATTTTTTTTATTTGAGTTAAAGATTAAGTTCTTTTATCCTATATTTTTTAAATGGCGCCCCTACTCTAAGATAGTATAATATTACTACTACTATATAATTTTTTTAAAAATGGTGCCCCTTAATTCGGAGGTTCCGGTGCGGCGCACCTCTCGCACGGCCTCACGACTTCCACTGCTCACAGCTCAATACTATATCAAGTTACACACAAATTACTAAAAGCAAGAGATATAACCATTCCAAGAAATATGTAATCAAAAGTCAATAGGAGCATCGAGAAACCCCCTCTACAGCCTTGCCACCATCCAATCTCCTTCAACACCTCAAAATTTATAAAGTCATGCAGGGGATGAGTACATTGATTGCACTCAATAGACAATTGCCCAAAAGATACAGTATAGAGATATGTAACGTACGTCAGTTCTCACAGCATTTCACACAGTTTTAGAAAGACATGCGAAAGCAAAAATAGATTTTTCTCACCAAGCAAGCTCATAACTCAAGAGTGTGCAATGCGTATTGTTATAATAATAAAGAGCAGTCAAGTGATATGGAAGTGGCCACTCACACTACACTGTTATTGATGATGTAACACCCCCAACTGACATTCCCAACTTTGGGGCGCGCTACAGTCACGGTCGATGATTTTCAAACATATTTCACAATTTAAAACAGCGGAAGACTTAAGAATAATTTTAAGGAAACATTAAATAACATTTAAAGTGCATCCGTCCTTGTTCAAAAGTAATAAAGTAAAAGAGTTAAA
>JAPKLW010001603.1:27087-45155 GCA_026898455.1 Plectranthus barbatus
CGTAGTGGAGATATGCATATGAAGATGCACATCTCAGGATCTCTCAACATCTGTACAGTCACTGCTTCGCCAGTTTACACCCAGTACTCTCATCCTTGCTGCTCAACCTGCGTATTTTAGAAGTAATACGAGGGGCTGAGTACAATTGTACCCCGTGGAAACTTGCCCGAAAAATACAGTTAAAATAAGAATGCTATGCAACTCACACAGATAAACACGGGGTTTTGCTGAAAGAAACCGTGTTATCTAAAATATTTTATCACACGCGTTATAATATAACTTCCCATATAATCTCAAAATTACAACACTTATAGCTCAACCCACCAGTTAACACATCTATAGCAATAACTCAAAACTTTACACTGCTTGCAACATCTTTCAAAACCAAACATTTTGAAATCATCATTTCAAAAACCATCAAACCAATCATCTCCAACCATTTTCAAAACCAAATTAAAATTTCAATGAATTTTTCAAAAACCAACCAACAATTTCAACAAATTTCCACAACACCACGTGGTTTTCTCAAAACAACACATCAACCAACTTCTTTCATCAATCAAACATTGTTAGCATCCCGCTCAACACAAAACCACTCACAACTTCAACAACATTTACGGCAAATCTTTGTTCAACACTTGAACCATTTACAATCATTTCCAAACCACTTTCGACCAATACTCAACACTTTCAAATGACTCAACAATAATCAACTTGCAAGCAGGTAATTTAAATCTTTAAAACGTACCTCAGATTGCGCAGGATAGAGCAGGGTGTAAACACGAGCAGTCACTTCAGCTCAACTTTCCGAATCAAGAACGTTTTAAAACTTGAAGTGTTTCAAATTATTCTCAAAATGGTTTCCAAAAAAACTTAAAAACTTTTCCAGAGCCCTTTTCAAAAACCAAGAGCTCTGATACCACTTCTGTAACGCCCTCAACTGACCTTCCTAACTTTGTGGCACGCTACAGTCACGGTCGATGATTTTCAAACATATTTCACAATTTAAAATAACGGAAGACTTAAGAATAATTTTAAGGAAACATTAAATAACATTCAAAGTGCATCCGTCCTTGTTCAAAAGTAATAAAGTAAAAGAGTTAAACATTCGTTTCAAATATACAAAACACGAGAAGGAAACAAATTCAGAGCGTGTAGCAGCGGTGTGTGCAGCGTAGTGGAGATATGCATATGAAGATGCACATCTCAGGATCTCTCAAAATCTGTACAGTCACTGCTTCGCCTGTTTACACCCCGTACTCCCATCCTTGCTGCTCAACCTGCGTATTTTAGAAGTAATACGAGGGGCTGAGTACAATTGTACCCCGTGGAAACTTGCTCGAAAAATACAGTTTAAATAAGAATGCTATGAAACTCACACAGATAAACACGGGGTTTTGCTGAAAGAAACCGTATTATCTAAAATATTTTATCACACGCGTGCTATTTTTACATGTATTGTATCTATTTACCGTTGTGTAACTGGAAGCTGGCCCACTTCTGAGTTACTATGTACAGCTGAGAATGGACGAACCACTCTACCCACTGACATCATTTAGTGCACTAGCCTCAGTTTAAAACCTTGAGGCTCGATCATTTTACAATCACATAATCCGGATCCAACAATCTGTGGGGGCTTTTCACCCCACTTCACAATCTGTAAGGCTACAACCCTACTATTAATGAGTCCTAGCACAACACTATCTTGGTTCCGTACTCATTAATTAAACTCTCTGTCGATGGGAATCGACAGAGGACAGATACAATAGCACAAAACAATCTTGCATAGCAATCAGTTAAAACAAAGCATTTTACACACTCATTTTTGGAAAATGAAAGCATTTCATTTATACGTAAAATAGTTCCCACCTGGAGTTAAGCCTTTACTGATTAGATGTTTCCTTGTTAATCGTGTAGTTGAGCTCGATCACTTTATCACTATCTCCCTACAATGATAATTATATAATTGATTAGGATGGACGATCTGGGACAGATATTTAACTTGATAATTTCCAACAATACTTCGCATGCCTCACCCACCAACTAACATGCTTCAACTTTCCTCAATCGAAACAAACCAAACCCGACTCTCAATTTCACAACCCAACAACTTAACATGCTTGGATAATCATAATATAAACTTAGGAATCGAAAACAACTCGAATCGGACAAGAACGGAACGAGAAAACATGAAATCTTATCTCTGGTTGCTGCGTCGATCGATGCAGAACACGTCGATCGACATCAATCCTGTGTCGATCGACATGGAGCTCGGGTCGACACACAAACCCAGCTCGACGCGCACCCTGGAATCGACGAACTCGACGTCGATCGACATGGGTTCACATTGATCGACATATACGTGTTGATCGATGGGCCTCCTAATCGATCGACGTGCTCACGTCGATCGACGCAAACCTGCGTCGATCGACGTGAGTCGTCTTCTCCTACTCGCGCGAACATCAACCTGCAACTTCCGATTTCTTCCGATCTAGCCACTCATATCAACATGAAAACACATAAACAAGCTCCTAGACTCATAAGGACGCGAAAACAAGCTTTAAAACCCAAGAAACGATGGTAAAACGGGGTGGGTGGAAACTCACCGGAAAAAGGAATATCGACGGCGGCGGTGATCTCTAGGAAGTAGGGAACACGAATATACAAGTCTTAGCTCAAAATAATCGAGTATTAACGAGTTACAAATCTGGAAATTGAAACTCACCACTTTCCGACAGCCTAACTTCTCTCCTTCGTATCTCCTCCGATAGTCAACCCTACGACTCGTACTTAAGCTCTACGGAAAGCTTGGAGAGAGAGCTACGCAGTGGTGGTGGTGGTGGCGCCGGCGGTGATCTGTGGCGGCCGGGATCTCACCGGGAAGGGGGCAGCGAAGAGAGTGGTGCGGGGAGGGGGGGGGGGGTGACGGGTTTGGGAAGGGAGAGAGAGTACTGGAGTAATTTCCTATTTTTTATAATTTCTCCAATTTGTATTTTGATAATTCCAATTTCACAAATGAGGTGTCAATAGTTTGACATGCATTTGACACGTATTCCATGAATTATCTCCACATTAAATAAATCAAAATTGAATCCAATTTTCCTATATCCAAATAATTCCTTATTAATCTTCAAAAATTAATCTCTCTTTCCACGGATTTTCGAAAATTAATTCGATCGATTTGTTCTCATCCATATATTATTCCAAACATTTACTTAGCTCGATTTAGGAAATGGATCTTCCGAACTTGATTTGCAATTTTTAAAGCGTTCTTGCAAACATAAAATCAAATTATTGCACAAATGAGAAAAAAATTTATTTTATTACAATAATTAAGCGATTAATTGGTTTAATTAATCTCGGGATATTACAGATGAGACTAGTACTTCACCCGTGCGTTGCACGGAATTATTCGTTAAAATAAAATAAATAGATATAAGTGTACTTTATGATATGTAAATATATTAAATGATATTTAAGTCAATATACACCATAATATAAGTATAGATATGTTATATAAGTAATACTTGTGTTAAAAAAAAATGCAATAAAACTAAAATAGAGCTTTACATTACAAATTTTAAAAAACTTTCCTATGCACTACCTTTTAGTTATGTTGTCAATTTCTACGCCTCATTCCATTTGTTATTTTCCACAAAGAATGAGCCCTCACAATTAAAAGTTGTGAAGGGGTATTTATTTTTTTTATCCATTTTATTAGCCATTGTGTTGCGAATCTTTTATTTCCAATAAATGATATTTGCTCTTTTTTATATGGCTTTCTAGAATCAACTTCAATGAATAAAAGTAAGATAGTGTCGGCTTCTATTTATTTGTTGATGTTCATGGAAGAGAGTAATCAAAATTAGAGTTTATTTAACTTAAGTGAAGTGAGTTTACCACATCATTTATCAAGAAAAATAAAATAAAAAAATTATCAGCCCTACCAAAAATCTAGATTCTCTCATTATAGTTGTTGATGTATATGAGGTTATTATGAAAGGTAAGAATACATTTTTTTTATAAAACACAAAAATATTAAAAACTAAAAACTGTACTATATAACATATTTGTTATGAACAAAAAACTTAGCGTCATAATTATAGGGAAAAAAAGGACTCTAATATTTGAGAATAAAATAAATGTAGAACACACTTTGTTACAGAAAATAGAAGTATATAACCTTAAATACAACTGTTCCGATATGAATATGATGACAAATTTTTATGAAATATTAAATAGGGAAAATACGGAATTTTTTCTTAAAAAAATTTATTTCTCGGAATTTTATCTAAAATTTTATCTATTTGGGGATTTTATCCAAAATAATTTGCTCATTGAGAAATTTATCCAAAGTTTTATTTGTTAGTTAATTTTATCCAAAATAATTTTTTGTTTGGGAATTTATCCAATTTAACTGATGGAATTTTTTTACGATGAACCACCCGTTAAATACCGCATAGTGTCCAACTCATTAATAATCTATGTAGATGTTAGTTGGATGCGACGTAGATATTATGTGAGATTTAACGGGTGATTTGAATAAAATTCCCAAACATAAAATTCTTTTGAACAAAATTCCCTAACTGATAAAATTTTTAATAAAATTCCGAAAAGTAAAAAAAATTTTGGATAAAATTTTTTTTTTTCCCTACTAAATAATAATAATAATAGTTATAAAATTTCTCATGAATCAACCCTATCTCTCTTCTTTCTATGCTGACATGATTCACTTCTATTTCTCTCTAATCTATATATATATTAAAACAAAACCGGAGGGCGAAATTGGAAAATATTATTACATTCATTAATCTATTCACTTAATTAATACACTTACATTAATAGTTTGATTAATTTGATTTTTTAATTCCGTAATTAATAATTGATTTTAATGATTTTGTGATGGATATAAACTTATAGATATATATAATAATTATTATATGGACAAATAAAATTAGATTTTATTATTAAATTTATTAAGTATATTTTTTATTCTATATAATTGACATAAATCAAATTTGAGTATTCATATTGATATTATTTCTTTTAATGTTTAAATATATTATTTAAAAATGTGCAATCAATTAAGGGATAAGATGGCTGAAGGAGATAAAGTAAAGGACACGTAAAATAAAGTGAAGATAATAACAAAATGAATGAAGTTGAAAGTAAAAGAATTAAAATTTTACGTTGATGTTATGATAGTCAAAGTAGAAACATGAGTTTTGTACTAAAAAAAACACAAATTGTGAAATCATTTTGGTTAGAGAACTTGAATTCACAAACACAAAAAGCAGTATGATACCGAAATCAATTTGTATGACATATGAACTATCGATTGAAGGCATAAATAATATTAATGAAGCATAAAAGTCATCACTATGATGTGATATCTGATATGACTGAAGACATTAAAGTGATGACGAAAGAGATTAAATGTATAAATTTTTAATACATGTGAGATTAGTAAATTAAACTCCACTTCAAATAGTTTGATATCTAAATTTAATATGTATAAAACAAGCACTAATAATTGTAGTTAGTTATCTATCTAATGTCGCCACCTCGGGGCATTAGATATCAAGAAAATATAAAGTGAAATGATCATGTCAAAAAAATAATATATAAGCCTCGACCTAGGAATGCAAATGATAATATTGCACATGATTGAGCATTTTGCCTATGATCAATTAGTCATGTATTAGAGTTGCATCAAGAAGCCCCCTCCCCATTTAAATAATGTACACCAATTAAAATAAACCAAAATAAATAATAACAATGTTTAAATTAAAATCTAACAATGTTTCAATTAAAAAATAAAAATGAATCAAAATAAATATATGTCAATATAACATGGGATGACAATTTTCGACATGATCCGATAATTCAACACAAATTTGTATGATAATAATGGATATGGATTGAGGCTTATCGAATATGGATCATTATCAGATCAACATGATAAGAATACAAAATTTTGGATTGGATTCAGATGCAAGCTTAATGGATCGGATATGGATACGGATTTAACATTTTCTTATCGGATCGGATACAAATTGTGCCTTAACGGATATGATAATAAAAGGATCGACATGATAAGGATCCGATCTGCACAAATTGTCATCCTTAATATAACATGGCATATATATACTATATAAATAAATTGTATGTGGTCTACAATTTTTATGATTTACACATTTTAAATATATATATTATTTTATTACAAAGAAAACTTTAAGATTAATATAATAATATAAACAATTAAAATTTCCACGCATCGCTTGGGTGCAATACTAGTTTTCAATTGTTGACTCATCCGGTGCCCTCTTTTTTTTTAATGCAATTTATGTTTCAATCTATAGTAGTCATAAAATACACAATTCAAAATAAATAATATTGTATACTTCAAATAGGATATAATAAAGTGCACAATTACTTGCACTCAAAAATTGAAAAAAAAAACTGAAGATTAAATCCAATGTCTTTTTTAATCATAAAAAAACTATCAATTCCTAAAAACTCCAATATATGATTCTCAATCTCAAATTGAAAACCAATCTGTGTATAAAAACATTAATAACAAATGGATTAATGGTTTAATGCTAATACACCAAAAACATTAAATCTGCAAAAGAAATTAAATCTACATTGCTCAATAAAAAAAATTTGATTGCACATAAGTAGAATCTGATTAATCTCATGCCACAACCCATTGAACATTATAAATTGGAATTTTGAAATCATAACTAACAATACAAAATATATAAAAATAATTAACTTTGGTTCAATGCACATGACCAAGAGGTCATAAATTTTAATTTATTGAGAGATATCGGGTGTGAAAGTTTGTTAGTGTTAAATTAATATTAATTTTCAATATTTTTTTTAGTTTCCATAGGAAGAACACAACATAAATTATTAATAAAAATCTCATAAAAAAGAAAAGACCAAAATTTAGTCAGGGACTTTTTCATAAATTATTAATCATAATCTCATACAAAAAAAAAAACAGAATTTACACAATCAGAACAATAATAATATTAAATTTACATACAAAATCATTAATGTTCATAAACTACTTCATTTAATATCTATTATTTTTTATTTTTTTATCAAATCTATTATTTTAAAACTACATAATATATTGAGCAAAAATCTATTATAACAATTTGGATAAGTATAGTTTAGTAAATAACAACCCTTATGAAACACTCCAAAAAATAGCAAAAACACCTTTTCATCAATTTTTCTTCCATAAATACCCTTCAATTATTTCTCCTTTATTTATTTCAATTATAATTGTTTTTATTTCTAATATTTCCATATCTTTTATTTCTAATTCTAAGTTGTAATAGAAACATTATATTTTATCATTTATCTCTGTAACTATTGTTTTTAATTCTTGTATTTGTTTATTTAGTTGTATCATTTGATTATCTGAATGTAGTGTTTGTCTTTTTAAGGGTTCAGGCCATTTATTCTGGCTTATATTACTTGTACTAGCTCTTGCTTGTTCTATAATATTTTTTGAGATTGGTGTATTATTTTGAATTCTTTGAGATGAACTTCGTTGAATGAATTTTTGTAGGCAATTATCTTTTTTTATTACAGTACTTGTAGTACTTAATAGTTCGTTTGTATATATTCTATCTCTATGTTGAAAAATTATACTTAAATTACTATTTGTTAATGCATAAGATACTTTGTAACTTACAGTAAATGGTATGTCTAAGGATTTCATTAAATCTTTTTTTTCAAAATTGCATCGGACTCCAATTGCATCACTAAAGGTTTGTGTTTGGAAAGGAATTCCATATTGTAATGCAACATTGAATTTAATGATGTCAAAACCTAGATTGCCATCTATTTCTCCTATAATTTTTTCTTTTTCATTTTGAATTCTATTATCAACAATTTGTAATTGTACAGGTGAATTTATTCCTGTAAAATAAGTAGATTTTAGTATTATTTGTATTATTCCAATATGTATGTATCCTAATTTCTTCTGATCTCTTTTAGGTATTCTTTCTATTTTTTCTTTATTCATTATGTATGCTTGGAATTCATAATTTGCTTGATTCATGTATACTAAAGATTCTCCACTCATTAATCCATAGTATACTATATTTTCTCGATTTAATATATTTGATATTCTTTTATTAAATGTTGGAATTTCTATACTTTCTTTAGAGTTAAGTGTTAATTCTCCCTTTTTTCGTACCTTATTTATTATTTTCTTATCGAATATTATATCAGACAAATATTCTCCGATTGACTCTATTTTTGTTATTTCTTGTATATTATCTTGTTCTTGTTCTTGCTTCGAGTTTTCCCCTTTTTCAAAGGTATTCATAGTAATTGTTTAATATTTTCTTTATATAAATTTATTCGTGGGATTTTAAATTTTTCACCTTGTATTTTTAGTATTAATTCTTTACTTTTTATTTTATAATTAAAGTTTTCTAGAAAATCTATCCCTAATATTATTTCTTTTTGTTCTTGTTTAGATCTTCCATCAATTGGTATTTCTATTTTTACTGAAAGTGTTTTACTAAAAATAATATTAACAAATGTATATTTAGTGTTTCGTACTGGAGTTCCTTCGAGAGTAATATATGTTACTTCTGGATATAAATCATAAATTTCTGTTGCTAAATCTTCACTTATAAAACTTGTACAAGATCATGTGTCTATTAATGCAACAACTAATTTTTTATTTATACTTGTTAGTATATGATATTGATTATAATTATTATGATCTAATTTAACTTCTATGTTCTTCATATCATTTATTACTCTGTCGGGCCTGCTATATGCTGTCACAGCGATATAGGTTGCCACTTTGACATTTCATGCTTGATATGTTGAACTTTGTAAAAGAGTTTTGTGATTTCATACCTGAAATGTTTCTTCTTCAAGATCTCAGGATCAATTTGGCGAAATAGCTTCTTCGCTGTAGCCCTCTTCAGATCCGCCAGAGATCATATGTAGAGAAAGAAACTTATCATATTTGAAAGATATGTTACAAAGGAAAGTGTGTCCTCTCCTAATGAGAGCCACCTTATTTATAGGCGACAAAAGGTCTGCCTTTTACATAATTACCCTTGGAGGGGTACCACTACACAGTGGAATCTAATAATTTACATAGTAGTTACAAAAGGAAAGAAACAAAAGGACAGAAATAGTGATGTCTTTTCACATCTTTTTCTCTTCTATTGTCTCAAAGTCTGCATCGCCGTCGGTGCTTGGTGTACAAATGCTACAGGCATGATCTCCAGGAAATTCTTCCACTAGTCTTGTACAAATTTCTTGTTTTATTTCTGGGGTGTATTCAAAATCAATAGCTTGTAAATCTCTTGAGAATTTCTCTATATATTTTTGACTTTGACTGTCAACTTCTTTTTCTCGTGCTTGCATGCTCCATATAATTACTGATTTTGAGATATAATTTGTTCGTGCCCTGATCTTAATTCCCCATAGTAGTATCAGAACATAATTATTCAAGAATTGTTGAATGATATCTTCGTGCTTTGTTTCTCCAATAGTTGGGTAGTTCTGATTGCTTACTCCTATCTGGCATAGTTGTATAGTTGTTTGTCTGACTTGTCCTGCTTGTTCTCCTTCTTCAAAGAATAGTGGGTATGTTGCAAATATCTTCAAGAATCCTTCTCTTTGCTTTATTACTCCTGAATGATATTGCTGGATAGCCTTCTTCATATAGTTTGGAAAGTATCGAAATATATCCATGTTTCTGAAGTATATTGTACTTATGAGTCCGCTTTGGAACATCATATATGTCTTAATTGGTTCTGCTTCAGGTAAAACGATTGCCTTGGGCCCTTGAAATATGCCTTCAATAGGGTATATGCTTGAGAGTTTGTCTGCCGTTGTATAGTTAATCAAGAAATTATATTCTTGATCAAAAATTACTTTGGTTAGTTTTGTTAGTTCTTCCCGTTCTTGTTCATTAGGGATAGAATTTATTGTTAGTGGTTTGTTATTAGGGATTCGCCCTAAACTTGCCATTCTTGATTGAAGTGGTTGTCCTGGCATTGCTGCTTTTGCTGCATAAGTACTTCGGTACTCTGTTAGTGCATTTTTTGCTTCCTGTAGGCTAGGGTATTTTTTGTAGATGATGCTGCTTTGGTTGTTGATGAAGATTGTTGCCTTGCTCCAGTCATCATATATTCCTGCGTTTAAGCCATTAAAAATAACATAGTATGCTTTAGCTCTTTCTTCTTCATCAAATTTTTCTTTAGATCGAGATCTGTCAGCTGTGTGTTCTTCTGCCTTTGATTTATCCTTGATTGTTGTTGCTGAGAAATCTTCGGTTGGTTTGCCACTGGATGAATTAAGCATTAATTCTATTGTCTGTGCTTCTTTATCTGCTTGGCTTGCTTCTTTTTGTAACTGTTGTGCTTGCAGACGACATTGTTTTGCCTTTTCTAATAATCTTTCTCTTTCTGTTTTCAGGATGGATCGTACTCCTTCCATTCTCTTGTTAATGTATCTGCTAAATTGTTTTCTTTGCCTGAAATGTGTAAAGATAAGAAATCGTATTGTTGAGCTTCAAGGCTCCATCTAAGCAATCGTCCTTTATTATACGATTCTTTTATCTTGTATTTTGTAAAGTCTTTTGTATAAGAACTGTCCGTTTGATATATAAATTTTTTTGGTTGTAAGTCTAATTTGAATTTTCGTAATGCTTTTATTAATGCAAGTGTTTCTTTTTCATGGACCGTATAATTTTTCTCAGCTGGTTTAAATGTTCCTGATGCCCGTTTCGTTTATAATATATTCTGAAATTGTTTTAAAAATATTTTTACTTCAGATGGTTTATTATTTGTGATAAATATTTTGAAATCATTATAAACACCTGGGATTGCTTGAAGGACTGCTCCCCAAGTATCTTGACTTGCGTCAGTATTTAGAATGAGTAAATCATTTGGTTTTGGTAGATATAATTTTGGAAGGTTTTTACATAACTCTTTTAAAGCTTTTACAGCTTGTGTTGCATCAATCGTCCATTTCCATGGAATCTTTTCTGATATCATTTCTTGTAGTAATGCTCGTTCTTTTGAAAGTTGTTTTATAAAACCTTTTTCACCAATGTAGGTTAAACACCCAAGAAATCGTTGTATTTGATTTCTATTTTCTAATTTATCTGGAAATTTATTAATTTTTTCTAATAAATGTTTTTGTGGTTCTATGTATCCCCCTTTTAAAATCTTCATTCCTAGGAATTCTACTTCTTCTAATGCTATTTTTGCTTTTTCTTTACTTAGAATTACGTCTTTTTCTTTTAGTTGTAATAGAATCTTTGCAACTTGATTTAAATGATGTTTTCTTGTTCCTAAAGTAAAAATTATAATATCGTCTATATATGCCAGACTTATAGATTCAAATCCTTTAAGATTATTATCCATAAATCGTTGATAGATACTAGGTGCCTGTTTTAATCCAAATGGCATAACTGTAAATTGATATTGATTTTGTGGTGGACAACTAAATGCTGTTAAAGGTTTAGTATCCTTATGCAATCGTAACTGCCAATATCCTGATTTTGCATCAAGGGTTGTGAACCATTCTGCCTTTTTAATTTTATTAAAAATATAATCTTGCCTAGGTAATTTATATGCATCTCCTCTAGTGGCTTTATTCATTTCTTTATAATTTATAACCATTCTTCTTTTTCCCCGTTTTATTTCATTATGATTTTCAACATAGAATGCTGGTGCACTATGTGGACTTATGCTTGGTTCTATAATTCCTTTTTCTAATAATTTTTCTGTTTCTTCTCTAAATTCTGCGACATCTCTTTCTGTATATGGAATTCTATTTGGTACATTTACTTCTTTATTGGGATCTATTAATTCTATCCTAACTTCCATTGTATTTGTATTTTTAATAGGGTCTAAAGGATCTTGACTACTTATTTCGTCGAGGATTCTCAAGACTTTTATTTCGATTTCTTCGTGAATGTACAGAATTAATTGATTTTTAAGTTCATGGATAATCTTTCCTTGTAAAAAGGAAAGTGTAGTATATATCTTTGTTGTAACTAAATGTCTACGTTGGTTTTCCATTGCTGGACAACGTAATTTTACTCTATCAATTTCTTGAATAAAAGGGTAATATTTTTTAAGAAAATTGTTTCCTAGTGTTAATGGTACTCCTGTATCTTGTTTGTATAAGGTGTCTAGAGGGAATTTTCTTCCTTCAATTAGTATTACAAGATCTTTTGCTCTTTGATTTATCTGGATAATTTTATTATTAGCAATTCTTACTTGTATTGGTTTTTCTAGTGTTGACCAATATTTTGCTGGTAACATTCTTTCTTGTGCAAGGCATATAGTTGCTCCAGTATCTATATAAGCAAAAGTATATTTATTAAATAGTTTTACTTTTATAAATGTACTATTCTTGCTCATCATTACTTTCTGTATAGCTGGAACTTTCAGATTCAGATTCTATACTATATGTATCGAAATTCATTTCTTCGCCTTCTTCGTATATGTCTTCTATAGGTTCGAACCCTAAAGAATATATAAGTTTTATTTTATTTTCTTTATACGAATTTTTCTTTGGACATTCATTAGCATATTGGCCAAATTCTTGACATTTCCAACATCTACAAGGTTTTTTTTCTTTCGAATTTTTCTTATTTCATGTGTTCTTATTATCGTATTTTCTATACCTCCTCTGATATTTTTGTTTCCATGAATTTTTAAATGTTATATATTTTTTATATCGAGGGTAATATTGTTTTTTATATCTTCTCTTTCTTTCTGGTTTACATCCATAGTGATGTGGAATTGTTTCAAGTTGTTTACAACATCGTATATTTATTTTTTCTAAATATTTTTCTTCGGTTTTTCTCATACACAATTCATCTCTATATTCTAATGCATACTTTTCTATTAATCCTAATGTTTCTTTTGTTTTAGTTTTTGTTGGGTTTGTTAATTGTATATTTATATATTTTAACATTGCTGGTGGTAGTTTACATTTTACTATATCTAATAGGCCAGTTCTATCTGATGTTTTATAATAATTTTCTTTTATTTGGCAAAAGAAATTTTCTATAAAACATGGGTCACAGAGAGCCATATTACTTAGTATTTTTATAATATGTGATTTTTCAAATTCTCGTGCCGTTTCTGTTTCATCCCCAAAAAATTCTGCAAATATTTCTTTGGTTAATTGTTTTAGAAGGTCAAATTTAGCTTCTTTTGATGTATCTTGTTTAGTATAGTTACTATAATTACATGGTGTTGTATGTAACCAGTCTGATAATTGTCCTGTAGCTTTATACATTATATATGTTAAAAAATCTTCTAGTGGTAATTTGCTAATTGTATCATCATCAGTTTGGACTATCATTTGGAATTGATTTATCCATAACATAATTAAACTTGATGCATTTGATGCACAATCTATGTTTAATACTCCACTACTTATACTTCTTTCTTTCTGAATATATGATGGTGGAATATTCTTTTTGTATTTTCCTGTTGTATGTGTATAATCATTTTTATACATATAATCAATAAAACTTTTTTCGTATTTGTTTAGTTGTGTTTCATAGCTTGTAGAAGCATCTTCTCGTCGCTTATTATAATCTTCTTTTTTACGTTTTTCTTCTTCTTCTTCTTCCATATTCAATGTTGGATTTTCATCATCACTATCTATTCCATATATGATACCTTGAGCATCTTCTTCATCAATTCTTGCAACCTTTAAATCTTGTATTTGTAATTTGTCTATTAATTTTGCTAATTTTTCTATTTCGTTTATCTTCGAATTGGTGGTATCCATTTATTTGTTAAATTTATAGGTTCATTTTTTATTAATTTTCTAGTTGTACCTTTTGTTACTGATTCTTGAATTAATTCTAATGCCTCTTTACATTCAAGACATTTTTCTTTTCCTGTTAATATTTCCTCATTATCTAATTCTCCTTGTTCTTTTAGGAAATTTATTAAATCTTGGTATTTATATTTTCTTATTTTTGTTTTCTTTATTTGATTTATTGAATTTAATAATTCTTTTTTATTTTCTTTAATTATTTCTATTAATGTTAATATTAAATTAGATACTTTTGAATTCCCTTCTGTCATGCAGTTATTAAAATTATTAATTGTTGTTCTAATTCTTCTAATAAAGCTTCTAATCGAAACATTTCATATATTTCATTTTCTACTCTATGAAATTCTATTAATTGTTTTGTAAGTTTTATAGTTTCTTGAATTCTTAAAATTTCTTTTCTTAGTGTTATCATCTCAAAATTGCTTATTGTAGCAAAGTGGTTTGTCGTAATAATCTATTAAAATATTCTTGTGTGAATTCTTCAGCTAATTTTTCTTCTGTTTCTAGAAATTGTATATCTAATCTTATTTTTTGTTTTTCTGCCTCATCATATGTAAAATATAGTTCTCTTGTTGCAGATAATATTGTCTTTTTAATTTCTATTTCCATATTATGATATTCTATTAATCGTTCGTATGATAAAGTTTCTTCAATTATCATTTAGTGTTTGTATGAATAGTTTTATTATTTTTGTGAATAGTGTGAACAGTAATTTTTCGGTCGATCTATATCTTGCTCTGATACCAAAATTGTTTATGCGGGATTTTAATCGTGTAGACGGAATTTTAATTTGTGTAAATGGAATTAAATTAAGATAAATATAAAAGATATACATAGGAGGGTGTAATTGGAATTTCAACTCCATTCAAACCTTGGTCAAAGTACTTTTGCTATATTTTGAATATTTTTATAAGAGTTGCTATAGGTTGAACTATACTTATAAATTTTGCTAGTTTAAAATATTAAGTCTAATGATATTTCACTGTCTTTCTTGTAATTCACGCCTTTTTCTCCTCACAGAACAGCAACAATAATGAATAAGGCATTCCCAAATGTTGGGCTTCTTCACATTAATCAACTGTTCAACAGAGTCCGGATTACGGACATTGTTGAAATTCTTGATAAATCATGGAGATATCACGGCATAAACGGAATTGTGAGTCTTCGCAAGGACTCTGTCGCGCCGCTTCCACAAATTAAAAATAGCAATTTTAACCTTTCATGAATCATTACTGTTCATAAATATTACAGGGTTAATTTTTTCATTTTGAATCTTAAATACATACCCGTGAAGCATGCTTTTCAGGGTATTTCAATAACAAAAAACCAAATCTTCCGAGAGGTTATTTGCAATGATGCTCTATATTTTGAGTTTGTTTGTTTTTCTCGGAACGGAAAAGGTTAGTCCTAATCATTGCATTTTGGATACTTTATTTCATTCATCCTTCATTTCGATATATGGCACTTCTTCTTCTTCGCATTTCCTGAGTAATTCTAGGAAGCAAATGATTATATATTTCTTTATTTTTAAAAAATTCTATGTCTTCCCCGGTTTATTTTTACTTTCTTTCTTATTTCTCCTGCTCTTTTTCCTAAGAATTCTATTCAATTATTTTACCCAGAGCGAACGACCACATCCACAATTTCTATTTGCACTTGTGGCTCTACATTATATTCACCGTCAAGCCTCTTGTTGCATTTAAGTAAACATGTTTGGAAAATCCCTACCAAATGTATGCTTTGCAAAAAAATCTCATACATATCAATCTTCAAGCTGATAAACGTATCCTACTTTATGCATTTATAAAACGGTATGCATACTTAACCTAATTTATGTATTTTGAAATATATGCTTTTCAACAAAATATCATACTTACCAATCTTCAAGCTAAAAATGTATCATAATTATGTATTTATGAATTACCTGTCTTCTGGCTTGCATGTTGAATGGATATCCGCAAAAAGAAAAACCTCAGTCAACTTTTTAAACAAAGATATCATTTTATAATAATAGGTAAGAAGTAACATAAAACAATATAAATGACTTCGTACACGAACGATGTGAATAGTTATAATTTCTTTGAATATTGATAGCACAACTCTAATTAAGCGCTATATATAGGCAGAGTATTAGAAAATTTGAATTTTGAATGAGTTTAAATTTGAAAATAGCCGCTCAAAAATCAAAACCATACCATAACCTATAGCTGAAATGTGAAAATAGGTTGATGATGTGGAGAACTTATTACCACATCCTTGACATACTTTATTTATTCTCCAGCTGGCTGGGTCTTATCTCAACGTCATCTCTTTTGCTCGATTTTCTATTTAAGTATGTGAATGATTTTGTTGAAACTAGATTTACCTGTGCGCGATGCGCAAACATATGTTTATTTTAAATTTCGTCTAATATATGGATGGTTATTTACAAAAGTTTTAATTATTTAAAATGATCAAATTTATAAACACATTATAAATTAAAGTTCCTAATTGACATTAATTTAAATTTAAATTCTTGGAAGTTGGAATTTGAGTTGTCATGCAGGGCATAATGAAGGCTCTTGGAAGCACACTATAATTATTTGGCAGAAAAAAATCAATAATCTTGTAACTTTTTGTTGTTTCCTATTGCTTAAATAAATAGACGGACAGTGAAAAAATGAAAATATTGATTCTTGTCTATTTTTTTAATGAATAATTCTGTTTGATCAGAATCTGGTTGGCTAGACAAGGACATAGAAGTAATTTAGTAGTTATTAAGGGAAAACATGTAATTTTATCCAAAAAGTTTTCATTTCTCGGAATTTTATCCAAAATTTTATTTATTAGGGAATTTTATCCAAAATAATTTTATGTTTGGGAATTTTATCCAATTTAATTGACATCAAACTTTTTTAACGATAATGTCACGCCCCGATTTATAAACAAGGCTTAAATAAGACAATTGAGGCACATCGGGAACGAGACTTGCACTTGGGATATCAATTAACAAGAAGAATTTAAACAAATGAGAAAGAATCACCACACTTATCCCAAGTTAAGCAAAAGATATTAAAGGGGTGCCTCCTCAAGAAGGGATCGTAACTTCTTGAGTAACCAAATATCAGAGTATTTATGATGTTATCAAAGGACTAACAAAAGATAATGAGTTTCAGCAGCGGAAAGTTATCAATGAAGTATGTATATGAAGATACATACTTCAACATCTAACTATTATAAAAAGAATCTTCAGCTCCACTTCAACTGCTGCCTCGTACTCTGCTCCAAAGCTTCTTTTAACCTGCGCATTTTAGAAATAATGCGAGGGGCTAAGTACAAATTGTACTTAGTGAACACATGCCCGAAAACATACATACATATAAGTTTGTCATGCCTTTTTAATCGGGTCGCACATGGGGTTTTAAGTTTGAAATCCTCCCATTGCGCCAAAACATTTCATGAATGAGCATGCTCCTTTTTACTAGTTAAACTATCTGCAAATGATTATGTGACTGGGAGGTGGCCACCTACCATAGTCACGATGCTAGTCCGAGTAGGGCATGACCCCTAGCATGTCAGCATCATAGTGCACTAACCCATGGTATCTCTTTCACTACCTGGGTACGATCGATAAGACTCGCAATACGCAGAGTCAACATCCACGTTGAATACGTTTGATGTTCTTCTCTGAGTGGGGTTCCCCCAATGAGAGGACAGATAGTAAACATAAAACAGTAGGCAATGACAAAGCTGTTTAAAACAAAACATTTCATTTCATGCTTGATATGCTTTGAAAAGAAAACATCATTTTCATATTTTTAATTTGGCCCACTATATAGGGGTAAAAGAAAGCCCACCTTGAGTAGGTGCGGTTATGTGATTGGTCGATCTAGAAATTGATCTTCTCCTTCCCTTTTCCTATGACATAAGGAATACGAGTAAATCCTCAATGGATAATAGATTATTTAAAATCTAACTCATTAATTAATTCTAGACTCTTAATCGATCTTGGACTTCTCAAGTTTGAGCCATCGGATAAGAATATGTAAAAATGACTTGGCAATTTAGTTTGACGAACAAAATAGTCAAATGTTACTTCAATAGCTCGTGATTCAATATCGAGCGTTAATCAAGGAATATGAATAATAATTCAATTTGATCGAACAAAACAAATGTTGGTCCCGGATATCAGGGTATACTTTGGCAGCGGAAAATACGTA